>QVAJ01000059.1:534464-570499 GCA_003546035.1 Mixornis gularis | reverse complement strand
TTTTTTTGTTTTTTTCCCCCCTCTATAGACAGAGACTCTAGAGACTTTTTTCACATTATATGAGTGCAGGTGCAGTCCACATCAACACCTCAGCTCATTTGGTCTGTGCAGTTGGCTGGTACAGTTGTTCCTCTCTCCTCGTGGATATACAACTGTAAAGCACAACGTCGGCTTTTGTTTTAAACAAGAATCTCTAATCCTTTTTCTCTGTGAGTAATAATCTTTAACTGGTGTAATGTTGTAAGCCTGGTCACTAAGGTTGAGCCTCTTGCTCTAATGTGTCATTCTCTGAAGTTCAAGGCTTCATCATGCTCCCTGGGACTATTCAGAGCCCTTACTGGGACACTGTCAAACTTCCACAGCATCTATTGATGTTGGAAAGGAACATCAATTGAATTCACAGTTAAAGGGAGTTTACAGCATCTGGCAGTAAACTCACAGAAATATTATTGTTTACATCAGATTAAGTTTTGTTTGATTTTAAGCTTTACTGCAATCTATTCATGACTTGATATCCTCTCTATATCTTATACTAGCAATTTTTATGTCTTTATTTCTCCCACTGCAAACTGAGTATAAAATTCTATCTTGTAGTCTGTACAGGATGCTGTACAATCACTGTCACAGTAGCTCAAGTGAAGTAATTTTACTTTGTGGCTGGGACAGTCTAAGAAATCATGAGCCATACATTTGGCTTTGTTCTATTGACCTTCAAAATATTTAAAAAAATATTTCCAGTTCTATGGAAAAAACAGTGAGAAATATTTGAGATTCATTGCAAGGAATTAAGCATTTTACTGTCCCAGATCAAGGAAAATTCCTGATTTGCTCTGTATGATGAAAGATGAGGGACACTTAAAAATAAAACAAACATAAGGACACTTATTCCAGAAGGTGGATACAACCTTATGAATAGTTTTGAACAATTGTATAGGCAAAGATGATGAAAGTGAAAAATTCCAGGGAGGTCAGACTGTATGTGACAAGTGTGATCTGTTTGTTATGAAACAGGAAAGCCAGATTAACACAGACACTGAGAGCTTTACTGTCAGGTCCTTACTTGAAAAGACATATTTGATGTAATATAACAGAATTGTTAACAATATTTTGGGGCAAAATTTTTCTGTGGTGTAATTGCTATGTGCACCCACAAAATTTGTGTCTGTGCCTCCAGACACACCCCCCAAAAGTCGTGCAATTAATATAAAAGACTTACATAGTTACATTAATATAACATCACTTACATTGTTAGTTTATGAGTCGTCATATTCATACGTGCATTAAGCCTTTCCTTTTACACAGCTATTGTTCTACTTATTTCCTTTTCCCCCTTCTGTCCTTTCAATATCACCTCTTGAAATGCTTTATTGTTTTCATTGCCCCCCTTGCTTTCCTTTCCTATTCTTGGTGTATTTTTAGGCTCTTTTAATACTTTCTTTTCAAAATATGTCACACAGTGCTTTTAATTTAGCACAGGGAAGCACTCAGAAGCCTGATGAAATGCTTGCTGATGTTTAGGATATGGCACACAAATACTACCAAAGTCCATTTAGTTCTGCAAGACTGTACTTAACAAATTCCCTTTTGTGAATTCTTTTTGAGACATTCAAATGTGTGAAGGTATAGTGGTCGTTAGGGACGAGGGCCAGGCTAAGGTGACACAGAAKAAAACCATTCATATTTTTTGACAAATCAAAAAGAAATTGGTTAGCTCTGACTGTCCTTCATTCTCTTCTGTTTCTGTCCTTCAAGAATCAAACTGAAATTTGGAGCTGGGATATGGCACCTGGTATTTGGTTAACCACACAATGTTACCAGATGATCATCCTTTTTAAAGCAAACAAAGCTAAGTTACAGAAACCAGTTCTGCAATGAATAAAAGGAAAACATAAAAGGGCATTGCAGTTAATGTGGATCTTGATTGTTTATCCTTACTAGTTKATCTTAGAAAGATGTAGCAATGCTAGATAAGTTCTAATGGCATCTAAATTGCTATGCAACTTCTGAATTAGAGAAATTAAGGTGATATCAACRCAGTCCCTCTGCGCATATGGTCAGTGCAGATGTGATAAACAAGAAAATATTAGCAAGACAATCTTTCTGATGGCAGAAGATGGATGATGATATTGACAGCCATTTAAATAGTTGTAAAATGTGCCTATCAAACAGAATTGTTCCAGCCCTGGGACCATTTTACCTGCAAAAGGGGRCAAGTAAATCA
Source organism: Mixornis gularis (assembly GCA_003546035.1). Lineage (NCBI taxonomy): Eukaryota > Metazoa > Chordata > Aves > Passeriformes > Timaliidae > Mixornis > Mixornis gularis. The sequence continues at coordinate 568,278 of QVAJ01000059.1, read as the reverse complement.
CATGAGACAGATTCCATTGACTTTGAGGAAAAGGAAAGACAAGCCTTTTTTATTGCTATTGATGTTTGCTCTTATTGACTAAGTGTTTGCCTCGGACTCAAGTACCACCAGACACATAAATACAAGGAGAACCTTGTGTGTGTCCTTTATCTGACTGGGGGAAACAATTTGCAATTTACATCCTAGGGATCTGCAGCTTTCCTCCAACACACAGAACAGTTTGAGAAGAGTGTGCTGAAAACTGGTTCAAATAATCCTCCTGTCCTACAAAGTCCTTGCTGAGTTCAAAGAGAATGTTTTCCTTTATAGTGCRGAAGAAAACATTTGACACTCTATCACTGTGATTTCAGTGCCTGAATTATCTCTGAACTTTGCTAAGTCACAGCCTGGCTTAGTTTGCTAATGCTATATTTTGTGAAGATGCTAGGGCATAAGGTCACCTTAAAAAAAGACTGCTGCAGGAATTCCCTTCCTCATACATTTTTGTGGGGAAAAACAGCTCTAATAAATGTGTGCAATGGAAAAAGAAAGTGAAAAAATTGTAATGGCCTGGATGATTAAGAAGAGGAATATTTCTGAATGATCAAGATGCAAGTGAAAATCCATTAAAGTAATATAACTCTCAGCCGTCACATCCCTCTCTGGGAACCACAGAGGAGCTCATGTTTCCAGAAGGGATAACAGACTTTGGCTGTTACGTCTAACAAGGTTACTAATTTAGCTCTGGAGGTAGAAATCTGTAATTTGTCACCTGTCAAAGAGGGGTTTTCTGTCCAGACCTCTCAGGAGGGTCCTTACAGTGAGACCAACTGGGGACTGAGTAATATCAAACAGAGAATACAAGCTTTTGGCCAGGATCACAATTGAAGTTGTGGGAATAGAAAGTGTGTTCTTGAAATTAATAGCCATGCTAATGAATCATTATTTTACATAGGCCTCAGCTTATTTCAAAAGAGTTTTACAAGAATAAAATCTTCCTATGCTATCTGTAGTAAAGCAGTTATCATATATTGGATAGTACACTGATATAATATAGGAATTCATATATAATTTACATGGAAAGCTAAATTTTGGACTCTTTTGTGATTTATACATTGTAAAAACTTAAATACTTAAAGGAAACTAAAACTAAAAAGACATTCTGTTTTCCTTTGCTGATAAAATATTGTACACTTTATGATGAAATRCAATGAATCCCTACAAAGCATAAGTCCAAATTTTTTAGCACTGTTAGGCAGACAATATGCATCTTTTGAGTAACTAAATATGTGTAAAATAACCTCATCTACAACAGTGCAATAAATGCGAGTAGATGACTTGGGTTTTTTAATTATTATTTTTTGAATTTGCACTGTTGGTCACTGTTTACTGTGAGGAAAAGAACATGCAGGTTTAGAGCTAGGTGAGTTATCTGGGCTAAAACAGTTTTCTCTTCACAGGGAGAGCTGGTAAGCATCTCTTTGTGCTTAAAAAGGGAACGGGTAAATTTCAGAGGGAAAGTGATGTTGTTGCTAGAAGGATTACAAAGACAAACTYTGAAATATGGATCTGTATCTACTCCTGCAAGGTGACACTCCATTGACTTCAYTTGATACTTGCTTTACTGAGAATTGGTCCAATAGATTTTAATGCAGACAGTGTAACAGAGAAAAAATTGCTTTCAGCATGGCTGATGGTGTAATGTTGTTTTAAACAGAGAGGATGAATTGAAACACTTTCTCTCTCTCCCTCCCTCCCTCCCTCCCTGTCTTTTGCTTCAAATGTTCGTATGACAACGGTCTTTTCTGTGCTTAATCATCTTACAGATGCAAGTGGCTAAAGTCACTTTTATTTTTGTCAACCTGTTTGCTTGCATATTGCTGGTGGGAGAGTTTTCTAATCACAGCATTCCATTGTAAAGAAAATCTATAAGAGGCAGAAATAAGATATGGCTCAAATCACCTTGTAGCTATTGTTCCAAATAGAACAGTCTCCAAGGCATTTGTCATTACAACTAGAAGAGTTTTATGGYCCTAAAAGCAAAGGTCAGAGACTGTATATACTTCTGTACTGCACGTAATCATCATTTACAGTTGCACTAGAARTGGTGTGAAATGGTAGTCAGATTTTGTTGGATTTGTCTTAACCTCTTCTCATTTAATAAAATCTATATACCAATACAAAGACTGCAATGAAACTCTAAGATTTCTCTGTCAAGTGTTGGGTCACCGCACTCTTCTGAAAAGGTTTGCACTGCTCCTCCTTGGGGCAGCAAAATAAAGGAAGAGAAATAATAAAAATCCCAAATTGTTAGACTGAGTTTTTGTGAGCCTCCAGGATGTCAATGTTTCACATTTAGCTCACAGTTCCCAGAGAAATATCTGTTAAATGTTCAATGGATATAGTCAAAGAGGGGGTATTGATTGAGCAAATGAGTTAGAGAAGCCTGGGGTTTGGAATATCAGTGCTGCCATTTTGTGAGCTGTTTAAGCTAATGATGTCTATGGAGGTAATTCTGGGCTTGACTCAGTATTTGCTGAAGACAGTAGAGGTCCTTCCCTCTAGTGGCATTTCAGAGAGGTTCATAATTGGGTAGGGGACAAAGCCAGTTGGGGAGAAATAGCATACCCTAGATGTCTTCATTGCTTRTATATCTGTATGTGTCTATGTATATAGAAATATTTTTAAAAAATTAAGAATTTGTCTTTTTTGATTTCCAAGAGAACATACTTTCTTCTTCTCCTTGCTTTTTTGGTGTTAAGGATTGACATTAGTCCTAGCAGCAGCATCAACAAGACTTACTCACTAAAACCAACATCAGAGTCATGAGCATTTGTGGCTCTTTMTACTTGAAAATTCATAAAGGTGTAACTCACATCATTCCATTCTCACATATGTTAATTAAAAGATTGAATAATTATGTAGAGGTTATGTTTTCTGAGAGTTATTTTCTTRATAACATGACTATCTTTCATAGAATCAAGAAATAGCCTTGGAAGGGACCTTAGAGATCATTGAATTCAAACTCCCCCTGCCCTGCATGTGAACGGCTTCCACACGAGCAGGTTGCTCTGAGCCCCATCCAGCCTGGCCTTGAACATTTCCAGGGATGGGAAATTCACATCCTTTCTGGGAAACCTGTTCCTTCTCCCTCTGTAAGAGCAGGTAGGCACCTTTAGAAGACTTGTAACTCTAGCCTGCCTGCTTGGCAATTGCTTGGCAATTGAAAAACTCGACATAAATATTCACATTTTAGAGTTTAGCCAATACTTGAATTTTACAACCTCGGTTGTCACACCAGCAGAGCCATGAGCTGAAATTAGCATAACCTTGAATGCTTCAGCTGGGCTTGTAGCAGRGATTTACAAATAACATTTCAGCAAGCAGTGGCCAGAAACTCATCAAGGATTTTCTAAAAAGCCCAAAAACTTATATCTAATCCCCTTTTCAAGCTAACTCAGAAGATACATAGTAAGATGACCTAAAATCTCCCTTGAGAATTGTGTGGAAAGGAAAAATTTTGTCTTTTGGTAAGATTGGATACAACTCAAACAAATATGCTATAGGAGAAAACAAACTAATTAGGAATTTTGCAGCAAAAGAGCCACAGTACGTGGCAGACCCCTGCTACTGAACTGCATGATGCTTTGCAACATAGACCATCCCCCTAATTGTGATGATTTATTTTTATTCAAGAGCAGTTAAAACTCATTGTTATGCTGCCTGCTTAGCGCTGCCCTTGCCTGGAGACCACTATGGCTTAAACTTCAAATATGTTAAACAAGAAATTGTAAATAGTGGCATGAAACTTTGGAAAAATTAATTGGAATGTAAAAGAAGCATTATAATTTAAAAGTGCAAATTGTAAACATAAGCACAGAAAACCTCTGGAACAGAAAAATGCAAGCGGGAATAGAATCTATGGGATCAGTTTGTTRCCCCTTCATAAAATAATCATGAAGCCCAGAAAATCACATCCATTAAAAAATATTTGGAAAGATATATATTCCCTGAATACCTCATTCTCCCTTTCTGTGATACTTTTTTTCTGTGGAGCAAAAMCCCCCCTCCCTCCTCTTTCCAAAGCCACCTCAGGGAATAAATATAGAAAAAGCCTTCCTACAAAGCCTCACAAGTTTTCTCTCTCCCTTGACTTTGCAAAGGGGTCAGCTAGTTTTGCCTTACATGGATATCAGATCAATTAGTACATGCAGATTTGTTGATGAGCTATCAAATTTTTCATCACTGCAACAGCTTCCCAATCAAAAAGATTACACAGAGGACATCTTATAAAAATGTAGTTGTAGTGTAACCTGTTATGTCAGCTCATATGGAGTGAGAAGGGATRGCTAGATGTTTATTCATGAAGGATGGTGCCAACACAAGTTGTGTAAAATGACAGATCTGCATTTGGGTGTTGTGGGTAGCCATTATGTGTGAGGAATTTTAGGAGTAATCAAACTGTACTTGATTCTCCAGCATTCTCAGGACTACAAATGGAACTGGAGGGTAGCACTGTGGGACTTGTGAGAGTCATCCAAAGGAAAGGAGTTTTCCATGTGGGGAGGTTCCCAGACAGGTGGCTGGACTRTGGCTGTTRCTTCAGCCTCAGGGTACAACACAGTGCAGCTGAAGGAAAMAGGTTGATTCTTTAACAGGTAGATTCTTATCTGCAGAAAAAAACCAGTCACCTCTACTCTTTGCTGTCTTATTAGTTTGTGGTTTGAGTTGGAGGACAGATAAGTTTGTGACAYGTATGGAAAAGTTAACTTGAGATTGTGATGCCATAAAATTTCCTACAAAGCTATAGTCTTCTAGTGTAGCAAGACTGTTGTAATGAGATATACCTGTTAGGTATAAACTGTGGTCTCTTACATATAAAGAGTGATTCAAAATTATCCTGTGGATGTCAGAAACATAATAAAATAGAAATATAAAATAGACATAATAATAATAGTAAAAATAAACATAATAAAATAATAAACACATGTATAAACATAATAGAATAGAAATATATTTTACCAGTGATATTGCAGACTATAGAAATGAGCAGTTCTTAGTAATACTGAAGTAGGAAATAATCCTGGGACACAAGTATGAGAGAATATGAAGCTTAAATATGAACTTAAATATGAAGCTTAAATATGAACTTAATGTCATATAGTCACGTAGGAGGGAAAACAAAGATAGAAAATATTGAAAGAAGAGTGTTTAACCTATACAAGAGGAGCCAGAAGCAGTGGTAAGAAGAAGAGCAGCACACATACAAAACTAATTATATTGCTAAATAGCACATGCTTGAGAGATTGAAAATGGTACTCAAAAATAAAGAGAGAAGAATTAAAAAACAAATATTAATGAACCAAGGGAAAAACCATAAATAATCTGTGGTCAAAGTGAAGCTTGGAAAAGTTTTAACCATCAGATAAGAAGAGGGCTATTGAGGCTAGGCAATGTAACAGGGAAGCAAAGGTGAAGACTGTTGCTAAGGTTTCACAGGAGATTAGTAGTGCAGTTATTCATTTTTTAATTATGTGAGATACGAGAAATACGAGACAACAAATATTTAACAAATGACCAGCATTATATATTCATAGATGACAGAGCCAATGGAAAAGAAGAAAATATTAATTAATTTTTCACTTCAGGATTCCCAGCAGAATGTGTGGAACAGATGCTGAAGGTAAACAAATCTCTTACACTGCAACTGGACTTTGCCATAGATATTTATAGTCATAGATGAGGAGTAATATACAAACTCATGTAGAAATCATACAAAATCATACATTCCAGACCATTAACCTGTAATTCTGTTTTCTTCTGCAAAGTAAGTGCTATTTTATCAGTATTTATTTTGCAATAATTTCATGTACAAACTTCTGAACAGACACTTTGGTCTTTGACCAAATACTTAACATCTCAGGCCTCATAATATCTTTCTGAGCCAGTGTTTCTGAATCTTTCTGGAATGAAATTTGATTCTGCCATACCTTTTCCACAACTCCTTCCACCAGGTGTCATTCCCTGATTTATTCTCCAATCTCAGTTTTTATTCTTTCCTTCTGGGATTCTGCTGCTTTCATCTTGCTTATCATCCAGAAGCAAAAGCACAAACGGGTTAAATAAAAGCCACAAAAAAATTTGTCCCAGACACTGTTCTATATTACAGCTCACCCGTAATATACTCCAAAGCATCCTTTACCAGCCTGTGTAGTGACTTGGCTAGACCCTTTATTCAACAGGATGGCATCATTGACTGATTAAACTGAAACACACAACTCTATGTCCATATACTTATCACTGTCCGGTCCAGAATTGAAAGTGAGAAAAAGATTGTGAAAAAAAAATCAGAGTTTTTTCAGAAGTTTTTTGGAAGTTTCAGCAGCTTCTGAAAATTAAAAGCAAAAATCTCAATATTTAAATCTTTACCTGGGTGCAAGTTACCCATCTGCACACAGGAGTAGCTGSTGGAGTTGCTGGAAGCTTTGGATCAAGTCCCAAGTATCATATGTCAAATATAGAATAGTTTTCTTCTCTAGGATTTGAATTTTCAGAACATAGGCAATTCCCAATATTGAAGTCTTTTGGATCTTGTAGCAGAGGATACAGACAAGAGATGTGTTAGATTTTTCTCTTGCAGRCTGTTTCCTGATTAATAGGAAGTACTTGCATATGAACCACTGCTGAAATGTGTTTTGGAAATGATTCCYTTGAGAGCAACAATTTGAGAGCTGGTAAAAGTTATGAGATAATAAATCAAAATAACTTCTGCTACACAGATTTGTCAGAGGATGAACTGAAGCTCGGACAAACAGATATCAGTCATGATTCCAGAGCAGAAAAGAGATTCCACCTAGTTAAAAACTGTACCTTCTTTCTTTGTGTTCTTTGACTTGGTGGTATTCCACAAATATCAGCCATGCCTAAAAATAGAGAGATTGGGATGTTCATAGAGTCATTAACATCACAGACATCATTAATTATTGATTATTCTCAGGCACATGGGAAAAGGAAAAGAAGAATTTCTTCCCTAGAGAAGTTAGATGTTCCATAAATTCTGAATTCAAACGAACAAAACATCTTTTTTGTACTGTTCTTAACCAATGGTGCCCATTTTATATGGAACAATAAATGAAGCATTCACAATAATTCACACAACTCACAATTGCTATCAAGACCACAAAATCACTGTATTACTTGTAGATTTCTCTGGAATAATGGGTATGAAAAACTCACAAATTTGCTGCCTTAGCTCTATTACACTGTAACACTCTTTTCAAGAGATAGGAAGAAAAGATTTAAATAGCACACACTGTCATTTGAAAACTAAAACTTGACAGAGGATGAAGTCCATAGGACATGGTTTTATATAAGTTTTAGAAACTTGTTGAAGCTCCTAATTTAACAGTAACCTTTCTTCAGCAGTGAAATCAAGTTCAAAGAGGACCTTAGAAACCCAGCTCAATTTTGTTCTCAGCAAAACCTGGAGGAGGTCAAAGAAACATTTTTCTTTAGTTAGGTCTTTAAGAACAAATCACTGTGTAATGGAAAGATGTTTAACAGGCAAGGAAATTCACTAGAACTTTACACATACCTTAAGTATAACAAAAAGAATAAGATTTTAACAGGAACTTGTCATATTTTGCATCTCTGAGGGGACAACAACAGACAAAAGACGAATTTTGAAGGTGCTATGAAACAGAGACTTTCAAAGTGATCCTGTATTTAAGAGTCTGTTCTATTGGAAGACTCATCCAGCTACCTCTATGTCTCTTTTCTACAGATCTGTGAGTCCTAGAATTTGACCAAACTTTCCAGAAGAAAGAAAGCTCCTTTTTTGTATTGTATTTTGATTTTGGTTATCTTTTCATCCTTTCCTTCTTAGTACTTTTCCTCATTAGTTACAAGATAAGTAGACCTAGCAAGCATAAATATATTTTAAAATTGTCAAGCAGCCTATTTGCTACCTTTTAGTTTACTATTCAGTACCACCTTTTTGATATATCCTTACTACTAAACTATTTACTTGGGTGATTAAATTGAAATTGTGGATAAGATACTATTTAGCTTGTGTGTAAAATATGCTCTTGTCTTAATGGTTCCCTCATTTCTCTTCCCATTTTCAGTTGCTCAATGAAATAATGTTTTGGCTATTTGGTCTTCAGATTTCCTTTCAGCCCCTGTAATTACTCTATTACTTATCAGAGAGGATAATGTTTCTACTGTCTTCACATTTAGTAATATATATGAACACGTACTTGCTTCAAGTAAATTAGGAATGTTGAATGCATGAATGTTTTTACTGTTTTGAAAGAAAAAAGAGGGTACCATCTCTTTTTTTTTTTCTTCTCATTGTTACCAGTGGAGCTTAAGGAAGTAAATTTATATTATGGGAAATAGCAGTTTTTATTTGATGTGTGGGTATCAAGTAAGAACTGTTTACAAACAAAATTCAAACACGTATTTAAATTTATTCCTAAGAAGTTCTCATCAGGAATTKTCAGACCTGAATGGCACTAACAGAATGATAGAAGCAGAGGCAGTGCACAGTGAATGATTTGACATCAATTTTTACAAGCTGACAGCTAAAAAGAGAGCCACCAGGTAGAAAGACATACAACAGAGTTGAAATGGAGATTTGGTTTGCCAGATGATTTTGGAAAGTGACCACTGGATAAGGATGAAAAATCTGGATTACAGAAAAACAAATATCATGCATGAAGAAAAATATCATGCAATATCATTCTATGGTAGTTTCTGGCTGAATAACAATTGCCAGTGAGTTCTGAAAAGATGACCAGGGATGCCAAAAATTCCACTCATTGGTTACTTGCCTGGGAGACATATCTCTTTTTTAGTTCTACTCGGTGATAGTTTACTTGCTGGGATGGATCCATTTTGATTTTTCAAATTGATCTCTTGCACAGCTTCCACTGTACACAGTAGCATTGCAATAATACTCTTTGTCTTGGTGAAATAGGGTTGAAGGTAGGTGGGAGTGGTACCCTGGAGGTAGGTTAGCCATCCTTCTCAGAAAGATTGTGTCAAATATTGGTTTCTTCAGTCCTAGAGGTCTGCAAAGAATATTAGCTCCCTAGCAAGGGAAGGTTCTTAGACATTTATACAAACTACGAACAAACTATTTTATTTGTGTACGGAAAATTCCTAAATGATAGTAAAAGGAAATGGATGTGACTTTGGGATTCACCACACCAGAGCAGAGAGGCACTTTCATGTCTGGCAGAGGCTGCAGGAGTTGCTATGTATAGCTCCAGGGACACCAGCTGTGCCCTACATAGACAGAACTCATGTTACCTGGCTACTCAGGGGTGCTGCAATGTGCACACAGATGGCTTTGTCTGTGGGGCTAGTGGCAAACTTTTACAGACTGGACACACCCTGGCAACGTGCACTCACAGCCCAGARAGCCAGTCCTATYCTGGGCTGGATCCAAAGCAGTGTGGCCAGCAGTGCAAGGGATGGGAGTCTTCCCCTGTGCTCTGGTGAGATCCCACCTGGAGTGCTGCATSCAGCTCCGGAGTCCCCAGCTCAGAAAAGATATCAGCCTGTTGGATCAAGCCCTGAAGAGGGCAAGCAAAAAGGTTAGAGTGCTGGAGCACCTTACTTATGAGGACAAGATCAGAGAATTGGGATTGTTCAGTCTGGAGAAGACTTTGGGGTGACATAATTTGGCCTCTCATCATCTAAAGGGGGCCTACAAGAGAGATGGAGAAGTATTTTTCAGAAGAGTATGTAGTGAYAGGACAAGAGGAAATATCTTTAAACTGAAAGRGAGTAGGTTTATATTAGATATTAGGAYTATTCTTTGTGAGAGTGGCAAGGCACTGGCACAGGTTGCCCAGAGAAGATGTGGATGCCCCATCCCTAAAAGTGTTCAAGGCCAGGYTGGGGGGACTCTAGAGCAGCYRGATAARCTCTGATGAGAGCTGTCCCTGTCCATGGCAGTTAGGTTGGAACTACATGATCTTTAAAGYCCCTTCCAATCCAAACTATTCTATAATTCTGTCATTRTTGAAAGTGTCCAGAATTTATTCAGCGTTACAGAAGCTCAGGATTCCCTATTACAGCTGACACRGTACTTTTCAGAGCCTGTCTTGGCTTGCCTTGAATAAAGTGACAGCATCTCCAAATCCCATTTGCTATTGACTAAGCAGCAGAGGWGCCAAATGACCTCTATCAGCTGTTCCTGAGACATGCAGAAGAATGCAAATATCACCTCGGTAGGTCGGGGTTTTATAAGTCCTCCTCTTGTTGACAGCTGGAGATATGGATGCTATGCATGACAGCACATCAGAACTTTTCTGATCTAAACTTGTACARGCCTCGCCATCTGATCAGACAAAAATCTATCAATTGTTCAAGCAAGAAGAAAGTGCTCAGTGTTTAGCCATAAAAAGATAGCAAAAATACTTACACAGACAGTGTACTTTATACTTTCGTGAGACTTCCAAAAAGGGCGCCCCACCACCTCTGAGGGGAGGTTTTGCTCATGATTTCCCACAGACTGCTGGTTACCCAGGTTTGTCTTTAGCTGATTTCAAACCCTTCCTGGCGATATATCCATTGCCAGCATCGTGCATGTACATCTGAGGGGAGAGAGCAAACAAAGACGGAAAGCACCCAAGGGGAAGGCCATCAGTTTTCAGAAGTCTAATATCCTCGGGATGATCGCTAAGGGAAGAAGATAAATTAAAAACCTTTCCCAGCCAGCATTCTCCKGAGGGGCTGTCCGTGCCTGCCCCACTCCTGCTGCTCATCACACTCCACTTTTGCAAGCAGCAGGCAGCCCTGAGATGCYTTTCTCCGTGGAGGCCTGTTGAAAGGGCTCATCCTTTCCAGCRTGGCAGTGTGTTGTTTATTTATGGTGCCGGTGCTGCAGCAGGCGTGGGGCCTCTGCAAAAGAACACACGGCTCTGTAAGATAATAAAACAGCCAGAAGGCTTTCTGTGTGTTTGTGTCACAAAAGGCTCTTCAGAGAGGAACAGTTTTAGTGTCTGAGGAATGAAGTGCTATTTCAGAATCTGGAGGCTGCGGGTTCTTTTAACAATGGAATGATTTGTCCATATTTTTCATGTAATAAAAAGAGCAGCACAATATGCCTCCTTGCTTGCCTAGAGACCATTTGAAATTTTTAATGCTTAAACCAGCAAGAGAGAGCATGGAGTTCATTGCCAGGTTGACATGAACACAGAAATACTTTTTCTCTCTTTGCTGGGGACTGRAAAGTATGATGGAAAAGACTTTAAAAAGAATTGTGGTCAGGAGGATGAACTGGGGGTTTGATAGTCAAGATCTAACTCCAGCTAGATGCAATTTCAGATACCAGATTAACATGGCATAGGTTTGCCTCCTGCTAGACTGCTTCGGTTGAAAGACCTTTATGATTTTAATCCTAAATCTAAGAAATTAGGTTTTAGTGCTGCTTTTTTTTTTAAAGCAAATTGCTTTCATCCAGACCACATCAGGTTATCTGTTGCAGCAGCCAGGTGAGATTCCTAGTTTTAAAGAAGAAGAGATGCAAATATTTTTTCTCATAGTATTGCAAAAACTTTTTATTAAGATATTTTGGGTTGAATGCTCATTCCATTATTTGCTGAAAGTTGGACAATTTTCTGTGTGAATCATGTTCACTCAACCATTCTGAGTGGACTCTCACACTTTCAGTTTCTAGATCAATTTACATGGTAGGTCAGAGAGCCACATTTTGGTAAATAGGGWGATTGGTGCTGCTCATCAACATCTTGGTTTTAAGGTTTGTCATACACTGTGAACAAAATACTTTTGTTTACATTTACAGAGTTTGTTCTACAACTAGGTCAAAAAAATTTCTATACTGAAGCATATGCTTTGCAATAATGGAACAAAGGTACAAAAATAGATTAAGAAACCCATTTAAGTTRTTACAGTTATAATCAGGTGTGAGGATTGGCATTTAAGGTACAGTATTGAGTTTCCACACTCCGCATCATTGATTGCAAACCTTAGGGAAAAGTACATCTTTCCACCTCTAGCTGTCCAAAATCACACAGCACAGAAGCTTGGGAACTTCTCTCAAAATGGATTAACCTCTTCTTTCTTTTCCTTTTTGATTGATATTACTCAAAATTGTTATGATTTGATGCTAGGGCATGGCATCACATGGTTTGGAGAAATATAGTAATTCTTCCCTCTTCTTTCAGTGTTAATATTACTGTTAGATACCTCAATGAGGTAATTGCTGACTGCAGACTACACTCTGCTGACTGTTGCCTCTGCCTAAGGTGCATAACTTTATGAATTGTATGTGAGGAACAATATTTATGTCCTGTCTCATTACAAAATGTGTGCTTTTCCTCTTGATGCATACCTCTCTAATTTATTTGCATTTCTTAGTCATTATATACCTTTGATATTTGTTTCAATTACTTTCAAAAGGATTTTTTTCCTAGAGATTAGGAGTTTATTATATTCATGAATATAATTTCAAAGAGGAAGTGCTGTTTGTGAAGTTAATAGCCATGTGTTTCATCAGTTTCTTTATTTTACRTATAAAACTGGGTGACTTAATTTTGAATAAGCTTCCCCATGCAGCTATCAAAATAGCTAGAAGGGCATAAGTCACTTTTATTTTTCGAAAATAAACTGCTATTGTTAATAAATCTCCATACTATAAAACCATCAGATAATGAGGAATAAGAAAAGACTAAGAGAAGAATTATATTTCTATGTTAGAAACATTATTATTATTATTATAAATCATGAACTGGAGGGAGAAAAGCAGTTCTTTTTTAACGTAGCTCTGAGGAAGAGATACTGTATTGATAATGCAGGTGAATGGAGTCCTGTGCCATATGGGTAATGGTTGTCCAAGTCTCTGCAGCTTCCTCTTAACTGTGTTTATAACACCTCAGGCTGTGAAGTTTTAGCTTTGAATAGTTTATTCACTTTGATACCTATTCAGCTTATGGAATGCCTGAGGGGACCATGAGACAGAACTGGTTATATTATTTCCAGCAAGTAATACTGGATATTAATTTTCTCTGCTTTGTGAATCAGTCCTGCTTTCCTTTGTGGAAAAGTTCTTCAAATGACAACACAGTGTGCATTTGGTGCATCCTGGTTCTCTTCTGTTTCTGTATTAGAGCACACAGGTTTTTTATCTAAAAAATATCTGTGAAATGGAGAAGTGACTCATTTTACTAAAAGCATGAAAGCATTTGAGAGGCACTAGATGAAAACTTAGGCAAGGATAAGGAGGAAGTCATCTGCATCACAGGTGAAATGGAGTGGCATGTTACTCCCTATCCATTTGCAGAATTGAAATATTTTCTCCGTAAATGTAACTTTTTCATTCTAACCACTGGTAGCTGATTAACAGCCAAAAGTATTTGAAATGGCCCAGTATGCAATCTCTGTAGTTTGTGTGCCTATCAGGCTGCCTGGCAACTGTAAAGGTGGGCTTCATAAGAAAAGGAATTGAAATTTTAAGCTGAAGCACAACAGCTTTTTAATGTTGTGTCCCATTCCCTTCACCTMAGACACATGAAATTCTGATTATTTTGTTTAGTGATTGTATTTGCAGTCTTTGAGACCAGTTCCCAAAGAGAGGAAGAGCTGGTCCACTAGGTGCCAGGCAAAGAGAGGTTAAGTAAATAACTGCAAAATTGTGAAAAATAGGGAAAGTTGTTTACATTCTAGGGTAAGCAGAAGCACTATAAAATATTTTCCACACTAATGTTAACAAGACTGAAATTTTTCTGACCTCGGTTTCTCTGGGTAACAAAACCTTTTACCAATGCTCTTTGCTATGAGAAAAAGGACTCTTTGCCACTGTTTGACTTGATCTCTTGAGACATTTAAAACCAGGCTTTTAAAGATAAGTTAAAAAAATTGTTGTAAGTGATATTTTAATTAATTGTTTTTTTAAATAATTTCCATCTTTGATTTATTGAAACAATATAAAAAGCAAATAGAGGAATAGAGGGTTTATACAGAATTTCCATCCTGCTGTTTTGCAAGATTTAATGCAACAAGACAAATCTATTTATAGCACAGACTAACTTTATATGTTYCACTGCTGCAGAAATCAATGGTTCCGTGGCTATGAAAGCAAAAGAGAAGCCCTATTAATTCATTAGCAAGTCTAGGTTGCATCTTACAGTGTGGCCAGTCTACATTAATATTCTCTGGAAGTGAATGAGAAAGAGTAGTCTCTGTAATACACCAGATTGCAGTTGGCAGAGAAAGAAATGTWTTGGTTTTGGGATAAACATCCCAATTGCATCTCTAATAGAGCCTGTGACTGAAAGATGTAGGAGCTGAAGAAGTCAAAGAAAACATCTTGCACTATTTATGACTTCTCTTATCAGGTACAGTATGCCTTCTTGATAGAGCAGTAAGAACATTTCCACCCATTTTAATGTACTTTAACATGTGCTGAAACCTAGAGGAGCTCTTTCATAGTCCTCTTCCTGCACTTTTCCCAGATCTGCAAGGGAGAATTGTGTGTGTAATATATCAATTTCCTGCTGGTATTTTTCTATGGTAAGCATCTAATCTGAAGAGTGACTATTTTCCTGAAGTGCCAGCTCTGGGAAATTATATGTTATGATTCAGATGATAATTCTAAGGTTGGCAGTAAGCATGGGAAGTAATGTATACTTAGTATAATGATMTTTTATTTTTTCAGTCAGCAGATGTAAACTTCTTTGCTAAAAATACATGCAAAGACAATGGGAATCTTAATTTTCTGTTTCTTTTACTGTTTCAAAGATTAAAGCTAAAATCAGTTCTTATTTGTAAATGCTACTCACAGAAAATGTGAGGAAATGATGTAATTCGCGCTTGAATATATAATTAAATAGAGAACTCAATTTTAAGTAGCTATGATTGGTACTTCAGGTACAGAGTACTTCAGGTGATGCACAAGTTCTGAAGCAAAAGCCAAACCCCTGGTCAAAAAACCCTTTGGTCAGAATTTCTTTTTTTTTCTTTGCAGTGTTTTAGTATCACAGTTGCACATCTTTTCTAAAKAGCACTGTGGTGAAAGTTTGGCACCTCACATTCTCCTGAGGGGCATATCACACTGGCTGCTGTGATGGGTGTGACAATGATAGCATGTAGCCRTGTCCAGACATATCTCTTCCAAGCAGACTCCAGACCGTTCCTTAGTCTGCTTTGCAGTCATGTAAAACTCMGACTGAGTATTTGGCCTACTGATTGTAGCCCAATAAGGTGGAAAGAATRGGCTCACATAACTACTGCAGCAATGTTGTCTGCTTTCTAAAACATAAGTCTGTGTTCCTTTTAGACATGAACAAGTCCAAACATAAAAATTAATTAGAAAATGCATATATAAGTGAAAAATCAGAAGTCCATGGGATTTTTTTTTGTCTTTAAATAAAGCCATGACATGTTGTYTATGAACGTTTACTAAATTAAGTATGTTATGAATAATTTGTAGATTTTGGTTTTTTTGGTGATCAAATACTTAGTGATTCTTGTTGACTTGCTTTGTACAGGTTTATATGCTTTTAGCACATGTTTTTGCTCCTAAATTATGAAAATTCTGATCTAGAACAAGAGAAGATCCGTTGTGTAARATGTAATTGGAACTACCAGCTGCTATCTCTAGACTTATTGCTGTGTCATGGATTTGCATAGTTCTGTTAGAAAGTACTACTGCCTTCTCATTTTAAGTTGAGTTGCATTTTTCCACATTCACTTCATGGCCAGTTCCACAAGAGTAATTTTTGCATTGTGTACAATATGGTGCAGAAATGGAAATAAATTTTGGTTAGAGAAATTTTCAAACTGGAAAATTRTTTCTAGAAAAACAGCAGCAAATTGAATATCAGATCCCAGACTACCACATCCATCTTCAATGGAGAAACGTGCTGATCTTTGGAGAATTAATCACYTGTAGCTTACTTACCTACAGGTCCTTCTACTTTTCTTGCATTTCAGCCTGATCTTATGTTGGAATAACAATGTATTGTGTTTCTATAATTTCTGACAGTACGGTACCCTAATGCTTTAAATTGTATTTCTATACTGCTGACTTTTGGTATCTTATACTGAGTGAACAAATGCTACCTTCAATATTACTGGAACATTAAAAATATGGAATTAACATAAAACAGCTTAGTATTTTTCAAAAATAGGATMATTTATTTGCTCACCCAGAGGAAGATATGTTTAAAGATGCAATTTTGTACTTGCTTGTCTAATTTTTTTGCTATACTTCAGAGAATAATTTGGCCAGACTTATTTTAGAGTAATCAGGTTTTATTATGACCATATTTAAATCTAGGCAAAATGAATAGCTGTGCCTTGATTATCAGTAAATGAATTACATTTATTCTGTGGCAATCCAAGAATGTCTTTCAGAAGAGTTTGATATTCAAGCACTTTCTATTAAGGAAAAGAAACAAATACATATGAATCTATAGTGATGGATACAAAACTTGATGGGAAAGATAAAGTATAAATAGAAACTTAAGAGCAATAACAAGAGTTTGCGAAGATGAATAAATTCTCAGTCTTGAACAGTGTTTTAGTAGTCAAAATACAATATTTCCATGATTAAAACATTACTTGGCAGATAAATTTTATCATTGCAAACTAAAACCACAGTAATTTTATTTGTAATTTGCATGTCAAATTTACAGAAAAGAATATTTCAGCATATTTAACCTGAAAAGAAAATGGCCTAGCAATAATGAAGGAGCCTCAGCCTCAGAGCAATATGTATGTCTTCTTGCATATATTTAATCCCTCACAGTTTTATTTCATTCACAAAAGAGAATCTGTAGCATGGCAGATTTGATATGTAAAGGTTTTCAAATGKGTTGGTATGCAAATGTTTCCRAAAACCTGTRTTAARCCTTCATTTGGAATGAATTACTCTACAAGTCCTCTCCTCAAGGACAGTCCTTTGAATTTCTCAATAAACAAGGGTCYATGGGACAAAAGGATGGGGCTAGAGGTGTGGCTTCCCAAAGCCCCTGCTGACGCTTCCCTGAAATGTGCTTTCCTAGTTTGATAAATTACAAATCTGGTAATTTCAGATTAATCTCTAAGCAATGCCAGCTGTCTCCCCTTTAAGATGCTTTGAAGCTTTTTCATAATTTTATTTGTAACATTACTGCAGAAAGACACACATAACTGACTAAGGCAATAAAATTATTGCCAATTATTTACTGATGAACTAGATTTTGGTCTCCTTTGCTTAAAAAAATAATTCTTTAGACTCTTTAGACTCAAATCAAAGTAAAGCTGAAATACCTTTGCTTCTAAATTTCCAAGTTAAAAACATAAGTATTATATAGGGAAGTGCCTCTTCTGTGAATCTATACAGTATTTGCCATATCAGGCAGCTTAGAATAAAAAAGCTTCCTCTTATCTTTGGGTTACAAATGTTTTGCAGTTGCCTCTTGTAATCATAAACAGGAAATTGGTGTTGTAAAAAAGTGTAGTTTTTGGAGAAAAATGAAACTTATGGCAGATATTTGTTTACTTCATATTGATATTCATATTCTTCACACACATTTTCCAAAGCATCCATCTAAATTATTTGCTCAAAATGAACATGGGAAATTCAGTCACAAAGAGAGCCACTGGATGGAGCTGTTTGTTGTGACTTTTATTTTACTTTGGGATATTGGACACCTGTAGGTGCAAACAAACTATCCTGGGAAAAAAAAAAAATAAAAAAAAAAGAGAATGAGGTACAAATGACAGAGGAAATATCTGAAAATATACAGAAAATTAACCAGGACCCTGGATCTAATTAGAAAAACTCCCTGGACCTAATTAGACAAACTATTGAATTGAGAGATCTTGACWGAAGGGGACAGGAAAGAGTATACTAGAAACTGTGCTTAAAGCTGAAAATTAAAACTTCCCTCAATCATTGCAGTAATATCCTATTGAAGTCTCTCACTGGGTGTTTAGTGCTTAAGAGACTGTCTTTGCAT
Organism: Mixornis gularis; assembly: GCA_003546035.1. Lineage (NCBI taxonomy): Eukaryota > Metazoa > Chordata > Aves > Passeriformes > Timaliidae > Mixornis > Mixornis gularis. Next base: position 550,321 of record QVAJ01000059.1, on the reverse strand, counting down.
GTATTTTTCTCTTCTGTCTTTAAAAACAATAAAACACTTGCAATTCAGAGATGTTTATTTATAACATGTTTATAACAATGTTTATTTATAACAGAGAAATGAATGATACCTTTTCAAAACAATTAATCTTCACTTCACTAGGCTTGCCCATGTTTTCTTCAGATGCAAGTTTACTAACTGAAATGTAAGTTATTTAAAATAAAAAAGCAAAATCTGTGAAATGCAGCAATAAAAAAATCATATGCTCATTTGTACTTCGTGAAGTTTGGACTTGTATATTTCTAACACTTGGAAGTACTAGAATGATTTCTAAGTTCATGAAAGTTGTGGTGGTGGTTTATACAGTGGAGATCTAATACCTTTWGAGCAAAACGTGGGAAGGTATTTGTTCTGAAAAATAAAGGAAAAATCCTAGCAGAACATCTAGACTAATTCAGTTTATTGGATCACTTCTAGAGTTATTAAAAAAGCCCCAATAATTAAATGAGAAACTTTAAAGAATTATTCTTAAAATGGTWAGTTAATTCCCACCACAATCAATACTACAGCTTTAAAAAAGGTGTGAAAGAASGAGTATTGCAAAATAGAACTATTAGAAGGGTAGTTCAGAGAGGTATTAATAGTAACTATGGATGAGAAAAACTAAACCCTAAACCAGAGATCTTTCAATTGAAAAAATCGAATGCTTTTTTTTCCAGGAAAAATGAAATTAAAATAACAAAGAACCTCATTATGTGGTTAGTGTCAAGCTATAGAACCTCAAAAATATTATAATCGTTGTCCATATAATTATTGTACCTTTTGATAAAAAGGAGCCATAAAACACAAGATGACAAAAGTGAAAAAAATAGGTCTTTGAAGGGATCTATAAAATATTTATTGAAATTCCTTCTGTGTACTCAAGAAAGTACACAGGGCTAGTGACAGAGATTAAATGTTCAGCATCTACATTGAGATATGCTGAGGTTTTAATGTACTGAATATTGATTGTGTGATGAGTCCTAGAAGTTTGTTTCCTGTAGTTTCTCACAAGGGGAAGGAGAAACTAAAACATCACAGAAGATTAATGTACACAAAATAGGGTGTTAATGGCTTTGTTGAAAGGACAATCTTCTCTTCAGTCTGWGCACGTCACTAATAATGTCTAAAAGCCCATCAGAATTGCTGAACTTTTTTGTTTATGAGGGTTGAGAAGTCTGAGACTCAGTTTATGGTTACTTTTAGTATGAGAGCTTTCAAATAAAATGCTGGGCTCTAAAGGAGACTCTTAAGAAAAGGAATTTTCTTTTGCTTTAGGTCATCATCTTTTCAGCACTTGGGAAGTAAAAATTCTGTTTCAGTRAGAATATACAGTTCAGGAAAATGACTAACTTGCATGCCTTGCAAATAACAAAATATAAGAACACTTATAGTTGATCTCAGGCTGATATTCCTGGTACAGTYGTAGAGCTTTATCAACACAATACCCTTGCACCTATGATCCATTCAAATAAAAAAACCTTGCAAGGTCTACGATCTCTTGACATTTTCTCAAGCTTAACAACTGAAATGATGTGAGAAAAAATGGGCAGCCCCCTGACTTAGAAGAAGTAATTTATATCTGGTAAATCCWTTGGCAAAGAGCTCTGTTCTGCAAGCTGTTGCTCTCAAAAGCCGCAAGTTGAATTTGGCCTGCATGAGAGCTTCAGGCCATCTGCAATCTTTTAGTCACTGGGTCTTGTCTCATCCTCCAGGAATCATTTGGACTTTGCAAAATTGTCTTTTATGGTTGAGTAGATGTCAGGCCTCACTCAGTAGTCTACTGTCACAGGAGGTAGATGGGSAGCTTGCTTGTAGTAGTCTTGCATTGTTTCCGCTGCTCCCCATCCCCAGTGCCCTGTTGCTCCCTTGTGCCATAGCCAAGGTGATTCTGTAGGATAGGGACTTAGAAAGTGAAGCTGCACACCTCTTGGTGGTTTAAAAGATGACAAATCTCATGGCCTTACACTGCTGGAGGGAGCAGTCCTATGAACAAAAATGAGAMAATGTTGGTTGACTAATTCAATAAAGCACAGAGCCTGCATAAACCACAAAAAGGTTAACTGGAGTTCTATTTTTTTTTAATTTAAAAAATAGAATCCTTTTTTATTTATCTTCTTCTGAGATTTTTATATAAAAAAATTATTTTTTTCCAGATGTTGACCTGTAAATAATGACACTCAGTATTCTGTGGCATACATATCAACACCCCTTCCTGTGCTGACAAYATTTTCACAGGTAGGAAAGTGATCTGTTCACTCACATCTGTTTCCAGACACAACTTTGAAAAATCATGGCTAAAAAACTATTTTCAACGTGGTAATGCAGCTAAAAGTAATTTTTTGGAAGGAAAAACTTTTACAGGAAAAAAATTTGCTGTTTCTGACTATGAAGGACATCACTAAGCCAGCTCTTTATTCTCTTTGGTCAAAGTTAAACTAGAATAGCAATTCCAGTAAGGCTTGCTGATTTTTCTACAGAAAATGCCTTAAGCTATTTCAATTAAGGTTCTGGTGAGCAATAGTCAAAAATTAAGAAAGAAATAGTGGAAATTTTCTTACAAATGCTGCAGGGAAAAGATATGCATAGACTTTGTGGTAGAATATTTCTATATGCTGACCTACACTCTACACAGTCTGTAACTGTGTGTCCACAGGTCCTGTGCATGGGTGGAGGAGCACAAAACACTAATCTTGAAYATCTTCTCACTGGAGATAGCCTTGCACTGTAGTCTACCAGCTGAGCTGTTTTGTAATCCATTTCAGCCAAAATTTGCTGGCTGGTCAACTAAAAAAGTACATCTTTGTCCAACTGGCTTATTTTGACTAAGTGGCTAATGAGCTATTCAGCAAACAGTTGAATTTTCAGACTCTCAGACCAAATTGAATACTGCAAAATAGCTTCAATCATTTTCCTTGAGAGAGACATATATTTATGCCAGGAGCTGAATGCAGTTCTCAGTAAAACAATAAAGTGATGTAAAGTCATAGGACTTGCTAACTCCATCAGTCACACCTGCACTGAAACGACTCATTGCTCAACCATGCAGAGATCTAAATATCTTAGTAGATATTACTGTCACTCATTTTTTGATAAGTCTTCCTGGCAAGCAGAAAAACATCATGCTTATAGATCATTCCTTTATTCCACAGGCTACAATTTACTTTTCTTTATAAGCAGGAAAATGGGAGAAACAAACAGTAACTGACTCATGTTGGCTGTTGAAGACTTGAAATATTGGTGCTCCCTTTACTTGAGCTGTTCAGCCTGAAAAAAAAGAGAAGACTTGAGTGTCTAATTCACTTTGCTATGTTCAACTGCTCTGTGATGCTCATTATTAAAGAAAAAAGAAAAAGGAACTTGATGAAATAAAAAAAAATCCAGCTGCCAAAAATCACAGTTTTTAATCACGTTTCTGTAGACACACATAAAACAGGGAGAGCCAGGAAAAGGGAAGTTTCCTTCTGTCTCATATCACAATGCAACCTAGAAATCTAACAAGTTTAGACTTTCTTTCTTTCATTCCTTTTCTGGTGACTTTTGTGCTGTAGAGCATGGTTTAAAACATAAAATTTTGTTTTTTGTATCATTTATTTACAAATCAAAATATCTATTTTATAATTAGTCTGAAGAACATGAGACACTATTCAGGCTGAAAATGTTTTACGTACTCAAAATGATATATATTCTTTCTTCACAGACTGAGAATAATGTGAAAGTATCTATATTCACACACAGTGTGAAAACCTACAGTATAAAGTTAAGAATCACCTCACATTGGACAAATAAAATGGATTAAATCCCATTTTTTCCCTGAATCTGTGTGACATAGTTTAGCAAATTTTGTAAACATTTCCTAAGTCATCAGCCTATATTTATCAACCTGTATTTACTACAGAATGGTAGATATCCATGAAGGATCTGGAAAGGAAACCGAAAGAGCTGTGTGACACAACTTACTGTTGATGGTAAGCTCTTCTGTATAAAATTCATATTCATATTCAAGAAAAATGACAATGAAGGATTACAGGAATATTATGCAACAAAGTGTCTGTGTGGTAGTAGAGAAAATAAAGGTCAACATATACAAAGATAAAATAAGGCAGGAGAGGGAAATCTCCCTCTGCCTCCAAGTCTACCTTTATGCATGCAGTGGTGGTCTTGTGTTTTTTCCTCTGCAGAGCATTCCTGGTGTTTTGACATATAGTTTCACATGAACAACGGCTCAAGAATTGTTGTAACAGTAAAACAAGTTAGTGTGATTCAGAAAGCAATAGGTCACAAAGAAAAAAAACCTGGCTGAGTGTACTCAGCAGGGTCTCATCTTGAAAATTGTGTGCTATTTGTTCCACTTTTGTTAAAAGAGATATACTAGATCTTCAAAAGACACACAAAAGAGCCCCAAGGTTCACCCTGTACTGTTACAATCAATTGTAAAATGAGATAATTCTTTCTTCCAATTCATCCTTTGGAAAAGAACATCTGAAATTTAAATTTCTGGGAAAAGTTTTGGTTTCTTTTTCCAGTAACACTTCCTGGCTTAGTCTTAGAGAAATCTTAGAGAAAGAACTTGGTGTTCTTATTTCTTTTTCTTTTAAAGGAAGTAGGAGACGAGATGATTCATTTTTCTGTGACTTCTCTAGAGTCCTTTGCATAAACTAGTTAAAAGCTTATATGACATTCCTGATGTTTTTGAAGCAAAAATTAGTAGAAAAAAGTTAAACAGCATTAACTCAAATACTAGAGACTTCAAGAAGAGAGTAAGGAATGCAAGATCAATTTGAAAAGTAATCTAGCATATTTTGWCTGGTGTAAGCTATGCTGTCATTTGTACTTCAGAAAGGACAGAGTCAAACACTAAGGATTCTGGAAATTTAAGCTGAAAACCTCCTTGCCACCAAAGGAAAAGAAAGAGGTTAAAATAGCAGTCAACTGTTACTTTTACACTTACAGAGATGTCTCCTTAGAGAATACAGCTCTGTTTTCAGCTTTGCTGTTACCAGCATAAAAAACCTCCAAACCAACAAACAAACCCAAACCAAAAAGTAGAAGTGAGAAATGCAGTGCTGGTATTTCTGCACTTCCTTGTGCAGTTGTATTAAAAATGTGTTAACCATTCTGTTCCAGAATACTACACCTAAATTTCAGCTTTTTAAGAGAATCAGACAAATACATGATCTATACTCTGGAAATTGCATAAGAATATAATATTTTATTCAATTTCACATGCTAGAGACATTGTACATTTTAATCCTTACATATAAAACCCCAAATATCTTTAAAGGAATTTTACTAGACTTTGCAGTTTAAAGCATAACTATTCATGTTAATTTTTTTTTTTTTAATTATGTGAGGAAAAACCCTTAACATTATTATAAAATAAATAGAACAATTCTGTCTTGGGTAAAAATATGTGTCTTTTGGTGATGTGAAAACCTGTGGCAGCATATCTAAAGACATCATTTTCCCCACAGCATTCCAATGACAGTAAAATAACGAGTCACGTTATTCTGTAATGTATTTTGGTTGCTATAATTACATATAAGRAAGAGTAAATAATGTCAAATCATTTTTGATCTCAAATATGATAACTATATCAGAAATAGATATCAAACCAAAATGCACTGACTTGATRTTAAAGTACAGCAATCAGGAATTGTTTTCAGGCAACTAATATTTTTGCAACATCTACAATCCAAGGAAAGAGAGTTTCAGATCAAATACGAGTAAAGAAGATTTTGAAATACTGATTCCCAAATATAAATTTTAATATAATAGAAAAAAGTGAAGACATGATCACACTACTTCAAAATATAAAACTGATTGTGTACTATTGCATTCTTGAATTTATCGATTTAATCTTAATTCATATTTATGATTGTTTTACTCTTTGTCATGAAAATAGGTCAACTTTATGTCACCTTTGTTTCTTACTTAAAAATGAGGCATTAATTTCTTCCTATTTTTATACATTTTGATGTTTCTAAGTGGTGGATGGTGGTTTCACATAGATCAGTTCTGCTTCCTCTGCTGAAATTGACTATTCAGGGTCTCTTCCAGCTACCTGGCATGAGTACAAAGGGAACACACTTTTTCTTTTGTGTCTGGACAGCTGTGTCTATTGCTGATGATGTCCAGTCTTTCTATCTGTTTATCATAAAGATATGCATACTAAAAAACTAAATGTTTCACAAGTAAGCATCAAAAATTCCCATTGAAATTCCACAGATTTATTAATGTAAAAAATTTGTTCAATAGGTATATTTATATGTAAAATTTTCTTTTCTTAAGAATATCTCCTTCCTCCTTTTATGTTTATTGTTTTCCTCTTGACAAGTCTGTACTTTAAAAATTTATAATAATTTGAATTCTTAATTCCTGGGTGCAGRATATAGTTATAAATGCCATTTTTTCCCTGTTGTTTGGTGTGTTTTATTCTGAGTGTTGATTTATTCATTAGCTAATCCATTGTGTGTGTTTCTGTGCAATGTCATTGCTTTAAGCTAAAACAATACTTTCAGAGTTAGAAAATAACCAGGGTATATATTGATTGAAGAAGTAAACCTTTCCTATTTTCTGTGAGTAGACAGTAAATGAAGAGTGATTTTAGCTGTGGTTTGTTTTGTTCTGGGTAGAACAGTTGATGTGTTGTGGCTAAGCCTCACTTAGCAGGAAATCTCCCTACTAGCAACTTAAAAGTCTTTCATGGTTCTGATAAAAAGGTTAGTTTCCTCCTTCAAAGGCTGGGCAGATGCTGTGAGTGGATGATGCTAGTCAATGCTCTTACAGCAGATTTTTTCTTTTTTCTGTAATAACTGAGTCCTAAATACTTGTTGCTGCTGCTGCTGTTGTTCATGTTTGGGGGTTTTGGTTTGTTTGTTTATTTTTGTTTTGTTTCCCCGAATAGGCATCATGAGCATTTGTTTATTTTATGGTGTCTCATAGACATTTTCAGAGTTCATGGGCCAGACGAATCAGGGTCCAGACACAGGATTGGAATGACCTTGCATACCGTGAATTTTCTGTTTGCACAAATGATTGAGAGAAATGGCCATGACTGAGAACCTCTTACAGATCATGGCAATCAAACATGTGAGCTGGCCTCAGGATACCCTGAGACTAAAGGAAAGAATTCCTGAGAAATTTGCCTCAGAGTGATTAAAATAAAATGTTTGCAGACCACTACTTTCCCAGTGAAAAGACAGGTTTACTGGTAATAGAGCTCGACAGGCATTTGCTTTTGCCAGTGGTTATGAACCTGTAACATATGGCCAGATGCATTCACTTTGCATTCACTTGCTGCAATGATTGAAAAATTAATTTTGAAATCCAAAGACCTGCAACTGGCAGCTTTCTAATGATGAGTGATGTGGCTATACAAAATTGTCTAAAAAAATATTTCTTGGTTCTGGTCTTCTGATTCATGTCTTTATGTTTACTGAAATATTGCTTTTTACAGTGTTGCTGTGTATATTGCCAAAATGATTCTGATACTGTTCACTGAAGCTGTGTTTTTATGGTTTTAATTAGTATAAATTGTATTATATCATATTGGAATTTACACAGGAGGGACTGAGAGCAATGTATTTTGGGTAAAGATATTCAGTATTTAATCAGTCGGTCTGTAAAAGTATATAAAGTATGTTAATATACAAGTATATTAATTCCCTAAGTTTACAATCCAGTCGTTAATCATCAAAGCTATTCAGTTTTCTTGATTTCTTTATGTTTTTCCAAAACTACATTTAATATTTCCACTTACTTTACTTTCAGTTTTATTTCCCCACATGCATAAAACAGTGAATATGATCAAAGGTTCTTATTGCCATTACAGTGTTATTACAGGTGCTATTGTTATCCTAGGTAAGGATAACAATAGGACTTGCTTTTAGTAAGATACTTTTATGTATTGAACTGAAAATAAACAAACAGGAATAATGCCTATGCTTCAAACGTAATGGTCCTGTTAACTGGTCCTGCTCTGGGAGTGGAAAATGAGGACTCTCCCTAACATGAATGCACCTAAGATTAAGGCAGTAAAGGTAAGATTAATAACCTGAATTTTTATGCTGAGGAGGCAAGGTACCATGGTAGTGTCAGCAACTCCTGCCCCAGGTTTCCTAGACAGCTACCGAAGAGTTATGACATCCTTGAACATTGCAAGGAAAGGCAGCAGCATGACAGGAATCTGTTCAGAAGAGGCCAGGGACACTGGATGGCAATCTGAAACCTGAGTCAGTATGATACCATTGCAGAGAAGGGAAAACACCTCCCTGGAATGCATAGTCCTCTGTTCTAAGAAGCCTTGGCAATGCCTGAGCTGGATTGCTTTGTCCTGTTCAGCAAGTGAGAACAGGCAGAGCTTTAAGAAATGTGACATGTAGTGGGTTTACGTGGCCAGGCTTTGGTAGTGTCAGGGGCTACACGGGTGGCGTCTGTGAGAATCTGTCAGAAGCTTCCTCCATGTCCAGCAGATCCAATGCCAACTGGCTCCAAGATGGCCCTGACACTGGCCAATCAGAGATGATGGTTAACACCTTGGTGATAACATACTTAAGAAGAAAAAGCATTGTTGTGCAGATGTAGTTGTGGCCAGAGAAGAACAGGGTGAGAACATGTGAGAGGAACAACAGTGTGGAAACCAAGGCCATTGGAGAAGGAGGAAAAGGAGGAGGTGCTCCAAGCACTGCAACTGAGATCCCCCTACAGCCCATGGTGAAAACCATGGTGAGGCAGCTGTGCCCTTGTAGCCCATGGAGGACCACAGGGGTGCAGAGATCCACCATGGAGAACCATGCTGGAGAAGGTGGATGCTCAAGAGAAGGCTGTGATCCAGTGGAAAACCTGTGTCAGAGCAGGTTCCTGGCAGGGACCTGCAGATCCATGGAGGGAGGACCCCATGCTGGAATAGGTTTCCTGGTAGGACTTATGACCCTCTGGAGGACCCATGTTGGATGGAGCAGGCTATGCCTGAAGGACTGTGTCCCATGGAAAAGTCATACTATGTTGCAGCAGCTTGTAAAGAACTGTATCCCATGGGATGGACTCATGTTGGATAATCCTCTTTAGTTGTCTCCTGTGGACAGTTCTGGAGCAGTGGAAAGGCTCTTCTCCCTAGGCAGCAAGAGAAACAACCTGTGATGACCTGACCATAACCTCCATTCCCTGTCTCTCTACCCTGCAAACTGCAGAGGTGGGAGGTAGAGCTGGGAAGGAGGGAGAGGTGGGGAGAAGGTGTTCTAAAGATTTATTCTACTTCTCATTATCCTGCTCTGATTTTGTTAGTAATAAATTTGAATAATATCCCCAACCCAAGTCTGTTTTGCCTGACATGGTATTTGGAGCATGACCCCTCCTAGTCCTTGTCTAAACCCATGAACCCTGCATTGAATTTTCTCTCCCCTGCCCAGTTGTAGAGGGGAGTGATAGAATGGATTTTTCCTGGTGTCCAAAAAAAGGAGATCAATAAACTGGGATTCTTTAGTTTCAAACAGGAAGGGAGACATGAATACAGCTTCCTGAGGCTCCAGATACAGCATTACTATGTTTATTTTGGCCCAAAGATTTCTGCCTGTGTTTTAGTATGTCCAAATGAATGTAAAATATACATACTATACAATAGTTTACTTTTAGCCCAAGGTTTTTTCTAAGTGCACATATCTGAGAATATATTCCTTCTACTTGCAAAAGTTACATTTTTTTATCAACTCATCAAAAACTGAGACCACTATATTTTATTTATTCAGAGATCTTAGAAGCATTTGGAACTGTTAACAGTCAAAAAAGTAGGAGACTAAGTTGTAATAGAAGCTACTAATAAATATCAGAAATTTAAAAAATATTTTGGCTGTGGACTGAAAATTAGACAGTCATTATGAAGGCGGATGTGGGAAGACAAAAGTGAAGGAGAGAAAATGTGAGATTCAGCAATGTTCTTCTGACAAGAAAGTGATTGCGTAGGTGGACTTCCAGAGGCTTGTCTGAATATTACCTGTGCAGTGGGATCCTGATGGGAATGACAGAATTCATTTCAGTGTCTACAATGAGAAAGGTAAAGAAAAAGAAGGAGTGAAGGAAAAAAAAAGGAAAAAAGGCTTCGCTCATTAATCAGCTTGTTAGACAAGAGGATCTGCTCTATAATGAGCTGCCTCTGAGACCTACAGAAAGAATTGGAAATAGATTTACTAAAGAAGATTGATRGCTTAATATGAAATGCAGCACACTGGGCATTTTATCACTAAGATATGGTGGTCAGAATTTGGGTGCTAGTAATACGACATTTTTTTTGGTGCAATAGTGTTACATAAAATAGCCATGATACAGCAGATTATTTCAGGAAACAACAAATAGAATTGAACAGGAGCTGATTTGGTCACTACTTAAGTCTGCCCTTTACACTCTTGAGAAGTGGGAGTGAAAGTATGTACATATCCATTACATGTGGTCATTCTGGGCTCTGAGTTATTCTGCTCCCAGAGTAATTGGGTATGTGTGCATGTCTGAGAGATGAGCACAGGAATTATTTTAAGAGTTCTTTGTAAAACTGAAAATGTGTTGTAATATATATGCATGTTGCATATACATTGACTCTTAAAAAATGTATTCCCATGAAGAGCACTATATTTTTGACAGCTGAAAATGCACAAATAGTTTCCATTCAAGACTAACAATATTTTTTCAATTATATTTTCTTTTAAAATATTGCATAGTACCATATACTGTATTATCTGAACTGATCTTTGTGACTAAGGAGRGGTGATCATATCATATTGCTGATTTACAAGCAAATGGCCAATCCGGTATCTACGTTTCATGAGCAACAYTGACTGTGTGTGGATGAAAGTGATTTTTCAATGAAATTAGCAAATATGAAAAGAATTGAACATGTGATTTAGATGGAGTAGAATTACAGATACTGAAAGGTACTAAAGGGCTGCATTTTGTTTAAAGAAGAAGTGGACTTTGAAAATATACTGGCACATCCTAGYACCTGAGATAATTTAGATTGTGGGGTACATTTACAGATACTGTTTTCAGGAGTGTTAATGAGGGAACTCCAGCAGTGAAAAGCTTGTGTCYGTGTCTTCCCAATTAAAGATTTTTTCTTTTATGCTATTATGAAACTTTATATATAATTTTTGTTTAGAAAAAAAATTCCCACAAAGAGATAAGGTTATTAACACTTGATATAGCTACATACTCAGAACAAAATAATTTGTTTTTCAATAAAACATGTTGAAACACTTCTATAGCATGAGATGGTTGTTYGTAAATGCAGCATTTTTCATTATTAAATGGCAGAAGCTATGTAAGTGGGATTTTTATTCTCCCCTTACTCATTCCAGCATCAGCCTTGTCTTCCTTTGCTTAGTTTTCCACCAAATTTTAACTTTCAGTGCAGAAGTATGGTGCTATAAATGCTGAGAACTGCAAGAGGGAAGTGTATCARGGTTGTGTGGCAGGACTTGACTAGATGAGAGCTCCAGATGTGGCTTCTGTGAGGAAATGCCAGAGGCTTCCCTCAGGTCTGACAGAACCAATGCCAGCTGKCTCCAGGACAGACCCACTGCTGGCAAGGTCTGAGTCCATCAGCAAYGGCGGTAGCGCATTTGGATGTTGCAGTGCATGAATTGGGTTTTCTAATGTTCTGTATATTTTGTAATACGTTTGTAATGGTTTGTTCCTACACCCCTATCCCAAAACTCCAATGGTGTTTCCCTTGTCAATCACCTTGTAAGATCTAGAAGATTCTGGGGAAAAAGCCCTAGGATTTGACAAGGTACCCTGGTACCACCTTCTTTCATTGTTCTGTTAAGTTCCCCAACTCTAGATCCCTCCCCCTCCCCTGGGATTGGCTCCAAGTTCTCCTCTCCTCAGGTACGCCCCCTGTACTTAAAGTGAAGACAGAGGGGCTGCTGGACACTCTCGCTCTGGGGTTCTGGCACTCTTGCTTTGGGCTCCGGGACTCACTCTCCCTCCCTGCACTGTCCATCTGCACATGGGAGGTACCCGGAAGGAATAAAACCAGCTAAAACCAAGCAGAGTCCACTCTTTCTTCCACGCCGTCGACCACGCTTCAGCCTGAGGTTCGGAACCACCAAGCCTCACTCTTATAGAAGCCAGGGAGTGAGCTAGCYGGTGAAGMGCTCCCCCAGCGCATTTCTATATTTGGGGTGACGTAGTTAAATAGGGGAAGAAGGAGGGAGAGGAAGTGCTCCAGCTGCCAGGGTAAAGTTTTTACGTTGTGCAGGGAGTTTAGGAGTGCAGGGAGACCATAAGGCCTCCCTGAACTATAGAGAGTATGAAGAAATAGCTATAAAAGGAGGWTTACATGGAGTCAGCCCCACATTTCATAGGACTTCATTGTAATCAAAGTGCCAGGCTCTCTGGATGATACTGGCTGAAAGCTGCGTGTGCTGTGCATTGCACATGACAGTCCATTATCCCAGTGCTCTTAACCTAGCTGAGAGAGCAGCAGTTAAGGGAAAGGTGATTGTTGGGCAATTCTGATATGTTTTAAACCATTACTGAACCCTTTTATCCAAAGCTGTAGCACAGCTCTGTCAATCAATCTGTAGAACACTGTCTCTGTGCAAAGTCTTATTGGACAGCTGTCTCTCAGTATCAAAGTGTTTCCTGAAAGAAGACAATCTTTTGTACACAATAGAGACATCCCGAGTGTAAACCCTGTCTGTTCTGCAATACAAAACAGAACTGATGGCAAAAACTGATGGTTTAGCATCTGATGACTGCACAAAGCAGCACAGGGTTAGGGTGACCCTACATTGCCTTATAACTGGTGTGGTTTAGTGCCCACAAGTGAAACTGCTTCCTGGAAACAAAGCATGTTTTTCTTGTATAGAAAAAATTTCATATTCGCTTCCCATATGTTTAAGGAAGCTTGAAAATGCTGTCCTTTGCCACAGGGTTTCTGGCCATCCAGGCTGTGCTGGGAGAAGCAGCCTGCAAAGATTAGCTGTGCAAGATCTCTTGAATTGGCAAGGTGACACACTGAATATGTAGAAATCACAAGAACTGCCTTGTCAGTTGAAAGAATCTTCAGGTGCTTCAAAACACCAAACATCTCTCCGCTTGGCTAGTTATAAGTTATCATTAGATATGTGTGTTAATAGGACTACATTAGTATGACTTCCAAAACCTGGAAAAGTTAAGTATAGAGAAATTATTCCCCCAGCCTAAAATATGGCTTATAAWAAAAAACTTGGAAAATAATTTCTTTGTAATTTTTCATGTCTCACAATTCCCTGTATTTTTCTCTTCTAAGGAAAACRTTTCTTAAAAATACTTTGTCAAGTAAAGGTACTGGAGAAACACTTTGCTAAGCATTAAGAAAACCAAATCTTATTTATATTGAAAGCAGAATAAATCTTTATTGGTTCAGTTTTGGCTGTGATTACTCTGTAAAACAGGTTTAATTCTGTAAAGCAGAATGCTGGCATGACAAGTACGAGAAAACATTCACCTGCTTTACTTAAACAGGAAAAAAATTATATGGATTCCAGTGCATGTTGATATAAATTATGCTAATTCATCCTTCAGAGGGATAATTTATTTATGTGCCCATGTATTCAAAACTTCACTTGACGCATAAATATACTATTATGTACTGCAGGTGTCCCTAGTGTCTGACAGAGGTGTAAAGCCCAACAAATAGCAATTAGCTAAGCAGATGCATTTTTTGAATACAATGTAGGCCCTCAAATTTGAATCCATAATAAAATCTTTCACAGTGTTCCCCTAGTGTTTTCACAGTGGTTTCCTAGTCTCCTTCTTTTGCCAGCATCATGGTAGGAAATTCTAAATTCTAAACTACAGATACTAATTACACTAATCAGAAGCATAACATTGCACATGCTATTTTAGTCTGTGCTTTGCAGGGAACACCTGTTTGGAAGCACAGGTTAAACTATAAAAATCTTAATAATTACTGAGACAAGGGTGGCAGCTACAAAGATAATCCACATTTAAATAAGACAGTGTTCAACATTCAGACATTGCGATCAGAGATCCCTCTAAGGCTTAAGGACATACAGGAAAAACAGAACTTAATTGGAAAACAACTTGGACTGACTAGTAAGTGAAATGTGTAAATCCCTTTTTATTAATCTTTTATTTTAATTTAATGCCTTGAGTCTTGGTTTCAAATTAACATATGAAAATATAGCTATAATCAGTAAAATATCAATATGTATAATTAACGCTAGGTACCAGTTCTTATATTTGAAGCAACTTGAGTATAAATGTTTCCAATAAGCATTTCATTTAAATTTAGGAAGACTGCTCCTCTGCTAATTAGAAACCCATAGATTGGTAGAAGTGTAGCTATCAAAYATTAGTATAATGCTTACAAATGACAAGTTCTGTAGTCATGTAATCAGTTCAAAGTTATATAARCAGTGAAAGATCATGTCCTCAGGGATTTCCTCAAATTTCTTTGCACTTTAGTACTTTTTTTTTTCATGACAGTTTCTACAAATCTTGAGTACTATGCATTAAACACAATACAGAAAGCAGGAGTTTGTCTTCTCATKCTTAAGTGTATCAGTATTTGGAAAAAGGCTGCACAGTACATGGTATATATTTGATGCAGCAATTAACTATTAGTACTTTTATGTTTCATTCGACTAATCAATCTACTCCTTCATCTAGTTTACTTTTTTTTTTGAGTTAAAAGTTTCATCAGAGCTTCAAGATCCATAAAAAAAGAAAAAGACAATCATCAAGTGAGGTGCTGTCATAGGCAGGTATTCTGGTTTTAGGTGGGACAGAGTTAATTTTCTGCACAGTGGCTAGTGCAGGGCTATGTTTTGGATTTGTGCTGAACACAGRGTTGATAATATAGAGATGTTTTTGTTATTGCTAAACAGGGCTTGCACAGAGCCAAGGCATTTTCTGCTTTTTGTGCAGCCACACTGGCAAGGAAGTTGAGGGTTCATGGGAGTTTGGGAGGAGASCATTGGGACAGGCGAYCCAAACTGACCAAAGGGRTATTCCAGGCCATATGTCATCATGTCAGTATATAAWGTGGGGGAAGAAGGATGAAGGGCAGGTATGGCATTATTGAGCAGGGGATAGAGTAATTGCACTGTACAGCACTTGCTTTTTATTATTTGCCCTTATTACTGCATTTTACAATTATTTTCTGTTTCTATTTCTATTGCTCTTCAATATACAAATTTTACTTTGATTCTCCTCCCCATTTCACTGGGGTGAGGGGGGAGGAGGGGCCAGGGGGTTGAGCAAATGGCTGTGTGGTGCTTAATCTCTGACTGGATTTAAATCATGACATCAGGAAACAGTTATTTACCTGCTCCTCATTTCCCATCATTTTCCTGTAGAAAGACAACATAGATGTGGAGGGCAATAACATGTTAGAACTGACATCCAAGCATGCTGGGTTATGCCTGCAGTTAAATTCAGCACAGTCTAAAAGGCACAGAATTTCTATTTATGTGTACACAGATGACATTCCAAGGCAGAGTGTGGTTTAGTGGTAAATGCAATGCACCTGTGGAATGTAGTGATGACAAAGTTTACAAATAACTTTCCTTGAAGGGAAAGATCCATAACCTGTTTTGCAAGGTCCATAATGAGGAAAAATKACTCAGTCCCATTCACTATTAATCTCCCAGATGCAGTTAYRTGTCATGGTTATACAGGGACYAYGCCAAACATATACATGMATAGACAYATATATATATACACACACAYGTAGGGGTTACAGAGGCCCTAGAAGGTCTGAACAGGAACAGTCAGCACTGGTGTTGCTCTCCGGTGTGCTTGAATACCATAAAAAAAGTAAGACTTAATTTTAAATT
>QVAJ01000059.1:507400-534075 GCA_003546035.1 Mixornis gularis | reverse complement strand
ACTGGGCAGCATCTCTGAACTCAGAAATGAGAGGTAATGAAGTATATGCTAAGGCAGAGTTTGCTACATCTTGTACTCTTTTAGTGGGAAAGGAAACAGGCATAGAACTGAGTCTCCCAAATGTTAGCTCCTGAGATTTTGAAATTATACCCAGTGCTGTAATAATAATAATTATTATATATTATATATTATATATAATAAATATAAAATAAATATAAATATATAAAATATAAATATATAATATAATTATATATTAATAATAATACAGGGGAAAAAACCACCACCTTACAGTCTGCATTTTAATATCTGGTTATACCAYGATTGCATAACCAGGGGAACTTCATGAGGTACCTCTCACCCTTGTGTTTTTATGAGCTTGTGATTTCAAAATTAATTGCCTGCTTTTATTGCCTCTGACCAAGGTAGGACACATGGCTTGATCTCTGGAGATTTGTTCAATGTGGGTATTTTAACCTAAATTTTAGGTGAGTTAGAATAATTTTGGACTTTCTTTCTTTACCAGTTAATTAATTTTCCTTCACAGATTGTCTAGAGGCGTATTTTTTTCTTAYACATTTATGGTTTGCATTCCCAGAGAAGTATAAATAAACTATATCCCTAAAATATTAAACACTGCCATTTTCTTTGCAACAATGRGTGAATGCAAAAGCAATCAGATTGTGCTGTTATACTTCCCATAGGRACACCAAATGGTGTTTTATGAATGTCACTAATATAATATGCAGATGATCTKCTTGGATTTGCTCCTCTCTTTGGGTTAACCTAGTCAATCAGTCAGATGTTGCTAATGAGAAAGCTGACRAAAGCTTATCCAGTTGTTGAGAAGATCAATGAAATCACAGACCCGTCTCTTCACTTGCCCTACAGCTAGAATACCATACATAGCAATGTTTGAATGATCAACTGAAGTCACCTGGGTATTGATAATGGACACTGAAACAACTTGTTATAAAATTTCCTGTAGCATACACTTCTCATAGTGTGAGCTGTTATAAAAGAATTTAACTTTATTATATTCGTATTAATAAGGAGTGTTCAAATAAAATGAAGGTTTCTTATAACCAGAAAATGCATTTAATCATAAAGATAACTTTCTAGAAAAAGACTTAAATAGCAGGCAATCCCTTCAAGGTAGAGTTTTTTGCTTTTCAGTCTTCTTTTTAATTTATTCCATTTCCTCCCAATATTTTTTCAATCATTTTTTTTCGAATGAGCAGAAGCGAAATTTAGGTTCTCATCTTCCTAAACTCTATACGGCTGTGCAGAAACAAAAAAAATTGCTAAAAAGTCCTCTTTGCATAAGATAGTGCTCACACAGAAGATAAAATCCCTGAATAATGATTGTTTGATGTCTGGATGGCTATAGACATCTCCATTGCAGCAGTGTTTGTAACTGCATCTTCAGCTGAATCATGAAAGATATCCTGAATCACTTTTCTACTTGGTTTTCGTTCTCCAGCTACCCAAGGTCCKACATAACCTCTTCAGCAACACCTGTAATCCTTCACTATTGATCATATTGATTGTATTAATCTTAACACAAAATATCTCCTAATTATCTTATCAATGTACAAAGGACTTATTTTATGATGCTGCATCTATGGTAACAGTTTGTACTTACAGCTATGTACAATATGGCCAGTTCTACAATTTGAAATCACATGAGATTCTCTGTGATAGTCCGAGTCTCCACCCAGGATCTTAATCTACATATTTAAGCATAACAATTGGTTTATGCATAGCAGAAGCTACCTAGGGAAATCTCTAGACCTTTCTAAAATTTCCAGTTCTAGAGTTCCTGCAGCAATTAGTGAAAAAACTTTGTTGAGAAGGAGGCTGGGGAGTATCTCAATCACCTTTTCTTATCTCAAGCTAGTGCATTATATTGATTCAGTCCCTATGCAGAGACCATCTGTGGAGTTCTTGGACCAGGCAAAAAATAACTTAGTGCATTGGGTGTGTATCAGGCCTTGCTCTGATACCAAACAACACCACAATTATAACCACAGGCCAAATCTGAATTTGAATCTTATTTTTCCTTTATGACTTACATTCTAAAGTTATTATCACTGTATGTTTTCCACTTACATTTATAACTTGGCAAAAGAAAATCCTTAGGCGAGAAATTATAAAACAATACTATAAGCTTTGCTCAGAATGATTTGAAAACTAAGTGGTTTTAAATGTTGAAACTAAGAAAAGGAAGTCACACACTAAAAAGATAATTAGATTTGGTCACTGTTTCCTTGCAGTGAAACTCTAGCTGGAGATGCAAGGAMATCATGATGCTTCTGAGCTTTGTATTTCAATAACTTTATACTAAAATTTCTTCTAGATGATTGCATTATGAAGAATGCTGTTTAGAAGCTATTATTCTTGAGTAGCTTGAGTACTATAGAAAAGCTTGAGTAACTACAACTTTAGTCAAAATTAGATGACTTAAAGATAGCCCAGCTAAGGAGAGCTAAGAAAGTCTGCTTTGACCTGCAATCTTTTTCTGATTAAATATAATTCCTGTGAAATCTAAACCAACAATGTAATGTTTTTAATATTAGATTTCAGTGTTGTATCTTAGTGGCTTTTTTATGGGAGAGCTACTTCTTCAGAATGTCTGAACCTCTGGGCTGAAGTACTCTTCCTTGTCTGTCTGAACTGCAAGGCATTTCTGTAAGAAACAGCTTTGACTGTACTGTCTGAAATTTCCTTTACAGCTCAAGGAAAATATGGCATTGAAGATAATCTTTCCTATGAAAATAATTGTCTATTGGTCARTGCAATGCAGTGGTTGTGTTTTAGCCCCAGACAGCAGCTGAGCTCCAAACAGCCATTCACTGAATCAGAACTGTACAAGAGAGACAATAATTAAAAAAAAATCCCAACAAACAAAAATACCAGAGACCACAAAAATGTTTAAAGAGGAAAATACGTTAAACCAAGACAGACAAGTGATGCAAAAGCCCCCCAATTTCTCACAGCCTCATGCCCAAGCATTGGCAGTCRCATAATGCCCTTTCTCATGGCCAGTTTTATTATGGAGCACAATGCCACAAGGTATGGAATGTCCCTTTGGTCAGCCAGGTCAGCTGTCCTGGCTGTGTCCCCTCCCAACTCCTCGTGCCCCCCCAGCCTCCTTGCTGGTGGGGTGGGGTGAGGAGCAGAAAAGGCTGTGGCTCTGTGCAAGTGCTGCTCAGTGGTATCAAAAGCATCCCTGTGTTATCAGCACTGATCCCAGCACAAATCCAAACCACAGTCCCAATCTAGCTGCTGTGAAGGAAATTAACTCAACTCCAGCCAAAACCAGTACAGCAGCTTACAAAATTCCTCATCAAGCTAAGATGGAGGGCACTTCAGTAAGAGAGCTGACCCAGCACGACTCCTGGAATCCGTCTTGTCTCTACAGCTCGTGTTTGGCTGCAGTAAAACCTTTCTAAATTGCCTACAATCTCAGTAGCCTATTTGCTCCAAGGCCTCTTACTCCTGTCTTCAGCAAGCGAGTAGGCATAACGTGTTTTTTGCCTCAAATTGCTATGAGAGTCCAATTCCAAAYGGCTCATTTTGCACAAACTGATGTCTTATTTATTTTCTCACACACAAGATATTAATCCATTCATCTTTAGTGGGGGACATAAAAATGGGGCTATTCTGYGGGTGTAGAGTTATAGCACTTTGCAGTCCATGGATACATGACAATAAATGTACCACAAAGTTCCCACATTGTCTAAGTCACCAATTATCTCTGGACTAAATACTGTGAATTCTTACATAGTAGGAGACTTCAAAGTAGTATCAGATTCACCCTTTTCATGCGTGCAAAGCTTGTTTTACAATCAATTGGAGTAATTGCAAAATATGTTCCTTAGATTTCTATGGCCTTTGCTTTGTGCCACAAAAAGAACAGATGAAAATATGATTACTTATTTTAGGAACATTACTCTTTATGTGATTTGTTTAGGCATTTCTTATGATGAATATTTATTTTCTTACTTTTCATGAGGCTTTAAAAAAATAATCTAAATAGAATCTTTCAAATATCTGAATTCTAGGCATATTTGGAATATTAGCACATTGGCTTTGAATACAAACAAAAGAATTTTTCTGTCATAACAGAGCAGAAAAATAATTGATTGTAACAACACCATTAGAGAGGTATTCCATTTGTGCTGTCAAGAATGACATAAAGGTATTTAAAGCAGGAGATTTCAAGCCCCATTTTGATTTGACAGGACAAATCAATAGGCATAAAAGAAGACTGGGGTTTTTTTGATAGCATTTTTCTTCTTTTGTGCACTAGTGTCTTGAATTTCTGCTGTTCCTTAATTACATTGCTATTATTTTTTTAAAAAGGATCGTGCAACAGGGTGCTCTTCCTGGACTTGCAGCCTTCAGGAGGGCCAGCTCTAGGAGCTGTCCTCGGAGCTGACATGCAGATATTCCCTCTTCCTGGTCTTCTGCTCTAGCCCTACCTATCCCAAAAAGAGAGCCAAAAAAAGATTTACCTTAAAAAGGCTGAATACTTTGTGTAATGATGAGTGTGGCTTCTTGGTTGACACTTTCTGCCAATACATGATGAGCACTGCTTGTATAAGCAAGGTGTCACTGCTGAAATCTTCAGGTAGCATGAAAATAGCTCTCAGCAACTCAAAAAATAATTGTCACTTCATTCGTCTTTTCAAAAAAAATAAAAAAGAAAATCAGCAGAAGGGAAAGAGAAAGCTGTACAAAGGAAAATACAAAAAAATAGTGATASGCTGATTTAACAAGTAATACAATCTAATAATAATCTTTCCATTGAGATGGGTTTCATGTCCAATTAATTCAAGGTCGATTTTCATAAATTCAACACTTCTGGGAAAAAATGCAAGCTATYCTGTCTTCCATTAAAGTGAGTGATTCTAACTTTCTTCTCTGCTGACAAGTCATAGTTATAGTCTGCGTCATGACTTGTAACTGACAGTGAAATAATGTCAGATAATTTTATAAAAAGCATAACTGAAAGATGTGTAATTAKCTGGTGGCATTGCAACTGAGCTTTAACCTGGGTGTGTTGTGAAAGTCTAGTCCAGACTAAGTTCATTTACAAGGAAAGTGAGAAGTCCCTAGACACCTTTTTTCCAACATGTTTATAATAAGGYTGGCAAGATGTGTTTCTTCTGCTAGACATATTTTTAAAGCCATATCTTTAAGCAGTAAAACATTGAAGTATTCTGTCTACTGGAACAAACTTCTTCGTGAGACCTTTTATCTAAAAATCATTATTAGTTTCTATTATCTGACTTCTTGGGATTATRAAACACTCAAGCTAGCTATGCAAGCAACCTCCTGAAAGTGTCAAAAATCCATATCCTTGGGAACAGAAGAAAGGGACACAGGCTGTGTGAGTGGGTAGTTTTAGGCACAGACAGGGACTGTTTGCCATGGAGGCAGCATGTACTTGCAGCCTCAGGTGAAACAGAGGAGGCAGCAGTGGCCAGCCTAAATTTCAGTGGTGTCCCCATGCTGGGCAGAATGGTGTTGGCAGGGCCTGACTGTGTGAGAGACCTGGCAGTGGAAAGCAGCCTGGAAGGTGAATGTTCTGGATTGGCTTGTGGGCATCCATATGGAGCTTCACATAAAATCCTTCCAACCTTCTTCCATCACAAGGCAAAAGACACTGTGCCACTTCCAGGAAGTGTGACTTCTGCCCCAGCCAGACAAGCACTTCTCACTCCTTTTTAATTTTTAATTTTATTTTTAWTTTTGACTTGCCTGTTTTCTCAGAATTCACAAAGTCTGACAGTAAAAATTGAATTTATTGAACATGGGCCTCAATTACGTGGGTTAGCAACCTCAGCAAAGATGGAACTCATTCAGCTGGTGTTTCTCTTGAAATCGAGCAGATTTAAGTCAGTGGTACATATATACTGCAAAAACTAAGAAACAATCAATAAAGAAAATATTACAGCTTTTGAGCCAAGACCAGCTCCACTAGATCTACTTATGGCTGCCACACACAAATGCCAAATGTCACACACCAAGAGCTAACTGATGGCTTAATATTAACATTTACCAAAACATTCTCAGAATAGGCTTGGGTTTCTTCAGCATCAAAATGGTGGGATATATTTGCTAGTTGTGGCTTACTCATGGAAAGGCTGGCTGTTCAACCAGGAGATACTTTACTCCAAACTCAAGGAAAGGTTATAATTTCCAACTCTATTGATTCCAGTGTGATTTGTAACAGCTTGTACTGTAATTCTGAAAGCTCTTGAAGCTGGTAAAGAAGTTCATACTCCATGATGCAGCTGAGGGACTGCTGGAGGTTTGTATTGTCTGCAGTATTGAGGGTCTCCTGCTTTCCCTCATTTGAACCTTTCCTGGTGCAGAATATTTATACTGCATGGGGCAGATCAATGCATCTTTGTGTGAGGTCCGTCTCTTGGCTGAAAACTTCCCTGCTGCTGGTAACCCACAAGAACACCACAGTTTCAGCCTTATTTTATCCAGGGAGAAAAGTCTGAAGGAAATTTATTTTTGCCCTCACTCCTTCACCTCCTCATCATCTAAGCAGTCACAGGAAGACCTCTTCTGCAACCCTTTCTTGTACCTGCATTGTTAAGCTCTGTTCTGTTGTCATGACCCTTCCTTTATCCCGAGCTCTATCAGTCAAAAAGGACCACAACCCATTGAACTGCAAACAGCAGCTGCTTGGTTACACCAGTGGGCACTACAGAAACCCCATCTGATCTCAGCAGTAAAGATGAGAAAAACTCTGGTGATCCACTCAGTATTCTCACGTCCTTAGGTCTTCTTCTAAAGCCATGCCCAGCCCACCACTTCAGTACGAGATTGTTGATATTCCTTAGGGTTTTTTTTCTCATTTCCCCATATTCAGACTCTTTTTACCAAATTCCTACGGTGACAGGTACTTCTGGTGAAGATTTAATATACCATGCTGTGAACAGCACTGGGAGCTGGGTGTGATCCATGTCTCCATAAAAGAAAAACACCTCTATACACATCAATAGAAGTTTCAACAGTAAATCAAATCCCATTTCAGTAAACCAGTGGTATTTTATTTAATCACCTAATGCATTCTATAGATATATAATTTTGATTTTATAGTGATATAATTTTGATTTATGTTTAAAAATAAATGTGAATCTGTTCTATTGCACTATGAGTCTGAAAAAGTCTATGGTATAGAAGATTTGTAAGTCTGTTACTTTTGATTTATAAAGCATTTGCTATAGTAACAAAAGCACCCCCCAAAAAAATCTGACACTGTTGCACCTCAGAGATAATGACTGACAGAAGAAAAAGTGGTTTTGTCTAAATAGTGGAATAAACTTACATCAGGTCAAATTATATCTGTGTCTCCTTTCAGTTATAAAGAGAAATCCTAAATAAACCCTAGCACACTAATGGATAGTGGTAGAGAAATGGAAAACCACGGATCATACAATAGATTTAAATGTCAAGGTCTTAGAAGCACATTTCTTTACTGTTTCTGAAAGAAAGTTTGGCTCCATCCATTACCACAGCATTTAAAAGTAACAACTTCATTTTCTTCTGCCTAACTTACATAACCTTTTAACATCAATAAAGTTTCAGTGGCTGAAAGCAAGAACTTGGTTCTAGAAACTTTTATCCAGAAATAATGAATAAATAAATAATGAAACCTCTATTCATTGTATTCACTCTGTCCCTGCTAATGAGGAAATGAAAGTTTTGCTGCAGAATGGTAAGTTATTTCTGAATGAAAGTAGTTTGCACTGTACTTGTTCATGGATGACCCGAGATCTCTGTGTGTTGATGTAGAAAATATGCAGAGAAAAACTGCATGTAAGAAAGAGTGTTTCCCCATATTTTGCAATTCGTTTCAAGAGTAATTTGCATTATTTCATTTAACACTGGTCTGTAAGTTCACTGTAACATTTATAATAGTGATTTATATGTGTAATGATAAAGGTTCATTCCAAGAAACATCTTTGTAAGGAACTATTTTGCTCTGTTAGTATAGACTTTATCTATTATTCATATAACATAATCAAAAGATTAATAAAATGAAATTAAATAAATGTAAAAAAATGTAGTTAATTCTAGCTTCAAGAAAGACATTGAGGTGCTGGAGTGAGTCCAGGGAAGAGCAAAGAAGATGAAGGGTATAAAGTCCTATGAGGAGCAGCAGAGGGAGCTGGGCTTGTTTAGCCTGGAGAAAAGGAGGCTCAGGGAGGACCTTACCACTCTCTACAACTGCCTGAAAAGAAAGGTGTGGACAGATGAGGATCACTCTCTTCTCCCAGGTAACGAAAGACAAGACAAGAGGGAATGCCCTCAGGGTGTACCAGGGGAGGGTCAGGCTGAACATAAGGAGGAATTGCTTCACAGCAAGGGTTGCTAAACATTTGAATGTCCATCACCAGGTAGGTGGTAGGATCACCTTCCTGGAGGTGTTCAAGGAATGACTGGACTATGGTCAATCAAACCAAAGTGCCATGGTCTGGTTGACAACTTGGTGTTCGGTCAAAGGCTGGACTTGATATTCTCAGAGCTCTTTTCCTATCTAAATGATTCTGTGTATCTACTTAGGTTATACAAAACACTCCTGCAAGTCAAAGTTCTGCCCTGGAGTTAAATACCACAGATTTATTACTCCAATGGAACTAAGAGTGACACATAAGATGAAAAAAAGGGAGTTAATCTGAAACAAGTGAAGTTCATATCCTCCTGATATTTTTTTTTTTTACCTTCAATGCTGTCTAAATGAAGCACTTGATGAAGAGCAGGTTGTGATCTGCAGTTATTACCCTATTATTAGTAAATTTACTATTGCTATACAATTTCCTGCTTTTTGGTGTAGCTTTGTTAATTTTCTCCTGATACTTAAATCAGTAGACCAAGGACTGCCTTTTTATCTGGCATTTTAGAGTCTTATTACTAAATGTTAATTAAAAAAAATTATATTCTTTTAAAAAATTACATCAATTCAACTGGTTACCTGAATTTCAATTATTATGAAATAGAAGTGTTGTGTCACCTTGTGCTGGTAAAACAACCATAAGGGCAAACTTCCCCACAAGTGAAAATACAAAACATGTCTCTCCATCGTCTTTTCTATCCCTGAAAGATGTTAAAAATATCCTGAATGTCTTCTTTAAACATTTGAAGGAAAATAAGTTTATCAGGAGCAGTCAAACGGATTCATCAAGGGGAAATCATGCTTCACCATTCTGATAGACTTCTGAGGTGGATTGACAAGATGGATGAGGGGAGAGCAGTGGATGTGTGGATGTCAAGGCTGCTGAGAGTGTCTCCCGTAACATCCTCATAGGTAGGCTCAGGAAGTGTGAGTGAGTGGACAGGGAGGTGGGTTGGCCAAGACCAATGGCATCCTGGGCTGCATCAGGAAAACTGTGGCCAGCAGGTCAAGGAAGGTGATCCTGCCCCTCTACCCTGCTCTGATGAGGCCACATCTGGAGTGCTGTGTCCAGGTCTGGACTCCTTTGTATGAGAGATACGTGGAGCTTCTGGAGAGGATTCAGAGGCAGGCTGCAAAGATGATGAGGGATTTGGAGCATCTCCTATGAGGAGGTATTGAGGTAGCTGGGACTGTTTAGTCTGGAGAAGGGATGACTGAGAGATCATCTTATCCATAGACACAGAGTTGACCCTGAAATGAGCTCAGGTGGTTGGAGCAGGGTGCTAATAATGCCAAGGATTTGTGGGTTTGAGAGTTGGACTTGATGATCCTTGGAGGTTTCTTCCGACTCAGAATGTCCTGTGTTTCTGTGAAACATCTTGAAGATGGAGGTCAAGATGATATGGCCAGACTCTTTTTAGTAGTGTCTAGTGACAGGTCATTAGGCAAAAAATGACACACAGGAAGTTCCATACGAATATGAGAAAATTATTTTCTTTAGGCATGCCAGAGCACTGGAAGAGGCTGCCCAGAGAGCTTGTGGAGTCTTTTTCTCTGGTTATATTCAAAACCTGTCTGGATGTGGTCACGTGCAACCCGCTCCAGGAGAATGTGCTTTAGCAGGGGAGTTGGACTGGATGGTTTCCAGAGATTCCTTCCAACCACAACCATTCAATGGTTCTGTGAAACCATTTTATTCAAGTAAATTCTCATAAGTGAGGAAGGAGGTTTAATAGGACTTAGCTGACTAACTACTCTTAATTCTTTTGACTATTTATTTCAATGAAGCTAATTTCTGTGCTATTAAACAAGCTATCTTCAAGAGACAAAGTATTTAAAGAAGACCAGACAAAGAAATTTAAAACTTGCTGGCAATGAGCTTTAAAATTTCCTTCTGAATTTTAAACTCTAGGTTTTATATACCAGGACCTTCTTGCAGTTTTTCTATGCTGACTTTGAGGTGGTCCAATTTTAAAAGCATGTAAATAATTTTCTGCCTTCCAAAAAAGTGTTAATGAAATGTGTTTTCTGTTTGATAATTCAACAGGTATGGAACATATACACTCTTGGGGACAAAGAAATAGTGCTAAATAAGGTGGCTGGTTATCCTTCTATATTCTGCACATAGCTAAATTGACCATAGCTAATTTTGTTTTCATATAATTGACAAGAGGGTAGGTGTTTTGAACCAATATGTTAAATGTTCCACTTCATAAACTGGAAACATGCCTGGAGCAGCTGATTGTGCCAACTGGCTGATGTTCAGCACAGGGCATGTGTTCACTCTGTCTCATGGCATTAAGTTAGCCAACTGTCTGTTGTCCCCTTTTGAGTCAAAACTAATAAGAAGTGTGATTAAAGAACTACTTTTTTTTCACTGATCTTTGCCTCAAAAGTAGACAAAAATCCTATGTTGAAGGGTAAATTTCTGCCCTTGGTTGCCTTGCAGGTAAAAACTCAATTATGAAAAAATATTCAAATTTTTGGTGGCAGTGCATTTGTCTTTCATTTTTGCAAGTGGAAATTTGAATGTCCATGTATGTCATGTATGAAAATGGATACTATAATTCAAATGCTGAACTATCTATTTAATAATACTCAAATATGGGAAATTTCACTTAAACATAGGAAAATAAAATATTTTTCTCTTTCAGTGTGAGTGTGTTTAAATACTGGAATAGGTTTCTAGAGACATTGTGGAGTCTCCATCTTTAGAAAGACTCAAAAACCACCTGAACAAAACCCAGAGCAACAGGGTGTATTTGACCTTGCTTGAGAAGAGCTCTTGAACTGAACAAACTCCAAAGGTATTTTCAAGGCTTAATTATTCTGTGTTTCTGTAGTTCTA
Organism: Mixornis gularis; assembly: GCA_003546035.1. Lineage (NCBI taxonomy): Eukaryota > Metazoa > Chordata > Aves > Passeriformes > Timaliidae > Mixornis > Mixornis gularis. The sequence goes on along the minus strand of QVAJ01000059.1, from coordinate 522,808 downwards.
TGATACTGAACAAGATTTTAGGAAAGTGAAAGGGAAAGTTACTGATGTTATTTGGTGATTGAACTATGTTTTGGTTATTTTTGTGTTTTTGTCCCTCAGAAAGTGCTAGTAGCTGAAATCTGAGCTGCACAGATTTGTGGTTTTACCACTGTTTGTATTTTCATGAGTACTACATTTTAGACTCCCAACAGATGTTTTGTAAAATATTGAAATTGCTAGGAAAATAAAATAAAGGTTGCAATGTTTTATAATATTTTATGGATCAAAATGAAATAGATGCTTTAACAACTAGAATTGTTTATACCATTTAGTTTAGAACTTTCCATGGATTCAATAAACAAAGCATGGTGTAGGAAGACTGACCCATTAAAAGCAGTCTAATAGGGTTCCCCAGAAGATTGTTTTGTTTCTTAATAGCAGCCACTTCTATCTGTATCAAAGTTTTCATACTCACTGTAAGAATGTATGGTTATGCCTGTATGAAAACGGCAAATGAATGAGGTGGGAAGACAGTGGGTGCTTGAGTAGACATGAATAATAGTTATTGAGAGACCAAGTGGCATCATCAGATATCTACTTCTATGAGGCACCAACTAAATGGCATGATCTGATGAGATGCTGTCATTCCAGGCTCTTGCACAACTGGAAGTAGGGAGAGTGGAATCACTTGGCAATAATGCCCCTGGTCTTAACCAGCACTGACAGAATTGATGTTCCACGTGCTGGTGCAGAATGTTATTTAAAGGCAAGAAACCTGGGTTAGAGGTAGGATAGTTGTCAGGGTTACTTCTGTAATCATTGTGATCCACAGAGGAGCCTTTCCAGTCACCACTTCAAGAGTGACCCAGCTTTTGTTGCTGGTCCGGCTCTGGTGCACTAGGCCTAAGCCAGGGTGAAAGAATCCTTCACAGCAGTCACCCTGCTGTTGCTCCATGCCACTAATGTCACCCTATTGTAGCAAGATGCTCTACCAAAGCAGAGATACAGCAATTTAAGATTGATCTTGCTCCTTAATCTTAAGAGTGGGCCATTGTTGGGGTTTTGGCTTCTCTTCAGCCACTGCCAAAACTGAGATTGAAACACGGGAGACACAATTTTTGAGTTCAGTCTTGGATGTCTATTATTTCTTATCTATTTACAGAACTCACAAGCCATGTGGTCTAACTAGCCAGTTAGAGGATGAAGGCAAAATGGAGTACCTCTAACTCTTTCCAAGGTCATTTAAACACTAATTACCCAATAACGAGGTGACACCTATATTATTTATATTTCTGACCCAATAATGACCACCGAAGGCCTGCAATGTGGACCTTTTTCACCCAGTTACAGAAAACCACCCAAACCTATGAAGAAGAAGGAAGAAAAAGGTGAGGAAGAAGGACCTAGACAATGCCTAGAGTCCTCCATCTTGACGCACATGTATTACTATATATTAAAATCTTAAATCTAAGTTTTTCACCCTGTGAGATCACACAATGCTATTCAAACTACACACTCACAACAGCCTTGCTATGACTCAATCTCGGGAGCCTGTTCCAAGGCCTCAAGTCAAATGTGGTGCTTGCTTGAGGGTCAACACCTTTTAGCACAGAAAGCCTGAAATTTTCAGCCTCCAGAGTTCCAACAGGCCGTCACACTTTTTACAAGTAATCAGTGATGGCTTGAGCAGAGAGGGTCTGCTGCTTGGTGGAGCAAGGCAGATCTGCTGATCATTGGTAAGCTTGAGCAAAGAGGCCTTTCTGCAGCTTTTAATGTTGAAGAATGCCAAGACAAGCTTGACCATCAGACCCACCAGGAGGACATGCAAGACAGATGCTCTCTGACTGAGCCTGGCAGCAGCAAGAGTGTGCAGGCCCCAACAGAGAGGTGAGAGTCAGAATGAACCAAAGAGCTGCTAACACCTTTTTCAGCACAAAACATGTTTTTCTGAGTAAACCTGACAACACATAATCTAAAAACTGCATATGACTGACAATCACTTTATACTATAAGAGGCCAGTCCCACTTTTGCACAATGAGAACTTCTAGCATGTCTCCCTAAAGGTGTGTGAAGATACTGCCCTTGAAGTGGGGATGYCCCTCAGTGTTACTCCTCGAGGTTGAGAGAAAGCCATTTGCCCACAGGTATTGGTGTGGGGGAGTATCATCAATCTCTACTAATAATTGTTTTGCTATTTTTACTATAAATGTATCACTATAATTTCTTTAATATAATTTCTTCAAAATATATTTTACTGYACTAGTAGTTACAAATACATGTACTGTATAGTGAGTAATTCTGATKGAGGTATTTTTAGGTAATCATTGTAATTATTTGAATCAATTTAAATAGATAATTTATAATAATTGTATAAATAGATTTACTTAGTCATGCCTAATGCTGTAGGACTAGATTCTATAAAGGTTCGGTTATATCTGTATAATCCTCTAGATGTAAACCATTAACTTTAACAGGACTGGACCAGCCATGGCCAGGTGACTCTGAGGAAGARTTTAGAAAGCAAGGGGGTCTTTCCTGCACCTTGAGACTCAATGAGAGGATTTCTTTAATCGCTTTGTCTGAAGCTCCCACTCTGCCTGTGACAGCCACACATTKTTAAGGCAAAGCCAACAATGACAGTGCAAAAGTTTGTCAGTTTTGCTACATTGAGGACCAGCAGAAGAAATTTGAGAAGGTGTCCATTCTATGGCTCATAACCTGAAGCAGCAGCAGTATGCTTAGGATACCTTCTGAGATACATACTAGTAAATTAAATCAGACTTTGGCTTGAAGATGGTCCTGAATTGCTGCAAAAATGAGGGACTTGTAATTTTTTGTGTGTTTGATGACTTGCATGCCCTTCATGAGTGAGTTCTGGGGCCAAAGTGCAGTCATTCAGGAAATTAGGATGGGAAGGGTCCAGGAACYGTGCATGGACTCACCTTATGGTGATTCCTTCCTACAAAAAATTCACTATATTATTTTGAACCTTGAAATCCAGGCCATACTGTTAACTTTAAAGCAGTTTTAGTTTGTAATTTTAGGGCTCATTTTTTATATTCCCTAAAGATGAGGAGAAATCTACAAGAGCATTACTTTRCTAGTAATTTGTCCTGTTTTCAAGAATAATTAGATTGTAGTTAGGTTTTTTTTTGCTGAGCCTGATGATGAAATGCATTTTATTTCATGAAAACAACTAATTCATGCTTTTCAACTACAACAGCTTTTCAACTACAACAGAGTATTAAAAAAAGGAACATTAAGTATGTACTTCTGAATTTTAAAATTCAAGGTGTTCCAGGGAAACTGCTCCATATGTTTCTTTTCTATGTTAATGGAGGAAGGACAACAGGTAACAGACAACTTATTCATAAGCTGATGAYACATATTTGTGTTGATGCCAACACATCACATAATTTTAAGATTTCACTGACTAGATGATTAGCATGTTGCTCATTTTGCTTGCCACAGGTTTATTGCGGAGACAGAAGAAGAGAGATTTACTCTGAAAAATCGGGACACCAGTTTTGAGGAGGAACATTAAACAATTTAAACCAGCATTGCCTTCTAGCAATTTAGTTGCTTCCCTGCTGCAATATCTCCCAGCACTTCCTAAATATTGTATGAGGTACTTAAAGGTGAGGACACAGCTGTTGTGAATATCCATATCCATGAATCATTATTAATGRCATTGCTTACTGACAGAGTTCTCTGGATGACTATTGCCCCTGCCTCGAGTGGGACTGACAGTCGCTTTAAAAATGCATCAGTTCTTTTCACTGCTTACATTGTGTGGGCTTATCAAACACTATTAACCCTGTTACTTCTTGGACAGACTGTAATAAATGCTCCATCACTTTTTCTCTCTCCCAGGACTGCTTCAAAATCTGCTTCTGCAAAGAGTGACTGAAGCATATCTTTCAAATTAGAAGTTCAGCAAAGTAAGAAAGATAGCTAGAAATGTAGCTTATCCTGAGCTCCAAAATAATCACCTTTTTAGCACCCTTTAGCATTGGTAATGCTCTATAATACCTTTACATTTACTTCCTCATATCCTCATAATCTGCATCGTGCTGTCATGGACTAGATTTCTCAAGGAACTATGTCATAAGATTGACACTAAGAACATGATATGTCTCACCAAGCTTGTGGAAGTAAACAGAGTGTAGATATTTTCCAGGAAAGACTTCCTGGGTGGACTTTATTGAAGCTACCCAATAAAATGAAAAAAAAAAAAGTTAAAAAAAAAGTTTAAAAAAAAAAAATCATGAGAGGTATCTCCCCTTTATTGCAAATTCATGTCTCTGGAGGTTTTCAGGCCTGCTTTTGTTAGATTGCATAGAATAAAATATTTAGTCATTTATTGTCTTCTGTCTAGACTAATGTTRTGGGTGTCATGGATCACAATACATTCATGTGGCTCACTGCCCTTTGTTATTTTCTTTAGGTTATTGCAATTATATGTTCCTTTTCTAGTTTATTTTTCCTTTTTTCTTTAGTTCAAAGAATTAAGCTGAAATTTTGTTATACCAAATTAAGCTCTTATTACTGCTTCTATATGAAGTTACAAGTTATATTTGAAAGATTATGATTTAAGATTAAGATTATTTGAAAGATTATATATTTGAAAGATTTTGGTGCCCAAAAAGGATTTTGCCATAAAAATGATTTTCTCTAATACTGAGGAGTACAGAGAATCRATTTGATACCAGAGAATTCATTGCAGTCAAAGCTAAAGATATTTGGGTTGATATTGAGGTAGCTCCAATTATTGACATTTTGTATTCAATGATTTTCAGTTTCCCTTAAACTCCTACTTTGCTATTATCATTTAGCATGTACAGAATCTGGTTCTGGTAGACTTTTAGATGGTTTAATGCTTAGGGATGGACCACTTTTATATTTAGAAATCACTCTGCTGTCTTAAAAATGTGATCATTATGTTTTCTTGAGTACCTTTTTGTCTTCATGTGTTACAAAGAATTGAACTCCTTTCCCAGAGCTAGTAGTTTCTTTTGATTTCTCTTCTGGAGGAGAATAAAAACTCTTCATGGAATTTCCTAATTACTTGCATTGTTACAGAATGTGGTCCCAGGCRTTGTTTACTGAGCAAGAAAAGTTTATCTCTCAGTCTCACACAGATGCTCTACCATGGACCTTTTAATCTATGTTAACCCCATGTCAGGAAGGATTTGAAAGAGTAACTATTGATGAGCATAATGCAAAAATGTTATAGGGAAATAAGGCAGGATCTAATTAATAACTAGGATTTACAATTTCATTCAAACAAAAAATGAAACAAGGGAGCCTGTATCACATTAAATAYACTGAGTAGCTATTCAGTGGGAAATACTAATCTGAAAACAGATGCATACTGAAATCTATGTGGTGGAATAGGAAGTTGATAAAAAAGTACTTTGACACTGGATGATATGAATATGAGTCCATATCCCTTATAATAGCCAGAACCCCATTTCCCCGTTCCCCCTCCCMCCCAAAAAATATAAACCAAAACCCAAACAACAAAACAAACCAAAACCCCAACACCTTTAAACCCTTGCTTCTCAATGTTTCCAAATAAACACACTCCTAACCAAAGAGCTGCCTTCTCAAGAATATTTTTTTTTCTACCCAGAAATTTCCTTGTCCTCTTCCTAAAAGTTCTTTTGAAACAACTTTAGTTTTAATAAACTGTCCTTTTCAAACAAAGTCTTCAGAAGTTTTCGTTCTGGTAGAATACTGCAGAAGTAAGGTTGTAAGAGACAGGGMAGCATAATCCAAATTTCAAAACTTTTAAAGAAAGACTGCTATTTAAAAAAATGTATTCAGTATTTTGTAGAAGATCAGCTTCTAAGATGTAACATAACATTGCATAACATAGCAAAACATAGCATAACATAAYATAAACATAACATAATATAACAACATAGCATAAAATATAAAATAAGATAATGTAAGAACTATGTGTAGATGCTTTGCATGTTAAGGCAGCTATCAAAAATGGCTGAATTTGGACCAGGAAACCACATTTTTCTATTYTATTTATGTATTTTTCAAAGATTAATTATTTTTAAAATAAAAAATACAGGTATTATGTTTTGGACTGAAGGAAAAGAATTTAATTTTTTCCCTTGACTATATGCATGTAAAAAAAAAGTTACTCCATTTATACAACCACATGCAATATCATATGCCTTTTAATAACTAAGAAGTACTTCCTTTTGCTAAGATGCCTGTAGGATTATGTTGATTTAAAAGAGAAATGTGTTGCAGTATATGTTGTTGTGTTTTCTTTGAAGATTTTTTTTTGTGTGTACTGTCAAACTATGTTTCTCATTTTCTTACTATTTTTATCAGAAAGTTGTACTTACTAGCACCAAATAGAATTCCAAATTTTGCTAATGATGTGATGTACAGAGAGTTTTAACTGAAAATCTAAATATTCTTATTATCACTATTTTTCTCCTACAGAACAAGAAAAAAGAGTTCATCTTTTCTGTAAAGTTATTTTTGACATATTGAATGCTTCAGTTATGAGAAAGTTTCTGGTATCTTTAAGCTTTTTTCATTTGAAATGGGATCTAAAGTCCATTGAGTTTGCTAACTTTATACTTGTATGCTGGTTGTATGTACACAGGCCAAATGGGAGACTCATCACATTCCTACAGATTCCTAGGCTGAATTACCAAAAATACATCTGAGGACTCTGAGATCTGTGTGTGGTCATGCACAGCCAAATAAAAGAAGCTTATGTTTTTTGGATGTTATACAAGTTTTTTGAAATGGCGGATTGCAATTTGGCAAAAATTTTGGAAGCCAAGGAGTTTCCACAGATGTGCAGGAACATTTTCATTTCAGACCTTGACTTTCAGAGGTTATGGCTTGTTATAGACATAAAGCAAGTTTGCTTGCTGTGATTTCAGAAATAGGGAAGGATTTCTCCATGTTGCATGAAAACTTTAAAATCTTTCTGTATCAAATTAAATAGGTATATTTACAAATGATGCCTCCTTTTTGGTTATATGTTTTTAGCTCCCCCCTTGTTCCCAAACAAGTACAGATGTTGACATCAATCAAAATTCTAAAAACCAAGGGTTTTTTTGCAATTGTATTATATACTCTTGTTGTTTTGTTGGAGGACTGTGTTATGACCAAAGAGATTCTTGTTGATAAATGAAGTTCTGATTAATTCTGTTGACATGGAACTATAACAGAAATTAAAGAAATTAGAAACTTTTTCCAGTTTTCGATTTTTAGCATTTTGCAGGTGAAAGGTTATAAGTGAGAGTGCAAAATTTTTTGAAAGCTATAAAGTAAAGTTATAAACTGTTGTGTGAGTCGTTTTCTAAAAAATCTAATACACATATCATTGTTTCATAATTAAAAGGATTCAGATTTAATAATTTGACCTTTTACCACTAACAGAATTTAAAAACACTTAATGAATTCCTGTGGAAGGGAGCACTATCACTTGAGGAATTATTTCTTTGGCATATTTCATTTGATTCAATGCTGGCCTTTATGTCCATATTTGTGTTATGTRCAGGAAATTTAAGAAAGTATCTCTCTGTAATAGACTTTTGTATCTGAAAAGATTCAGCAACACCTTGGATAGACAACAAGGAGGGAGAACAGTGTGGCTATGGTATAGGACTGGAAAARCCATATCCCAGTCTCCTGCTGGGAGTATTTGTTACCACATTCTCAACCGGTCAAAACTTCTTCTACCTGTCTGGCTCAAATCGCAACTTTTTAATGCGGATTTTACAGAATAGATCACAYTGTAGCATAGTTTTCTACAACTCTGGATGCCAGTTAGTGCAGAGCACCAGCTGTTCTGGAATTCAGGAATCCTTCAAGGCTGTGACCCCAACCTCTCCACCTGGCAGCTCTTTCCAGAACAGCGGTTTTTGAAAGCACCAGGTCCCTGTCACTAAGGCAATGTACATACAGGGCTCAGACCAGCAGACCTTATGAGGCCAGACACTGCATAAGATGGCACAAAAAGGTGATATTAGCCTAGACAAGATTTTCCTGTTTGTGGAGAGAGATGGCAGTGATGAAGCAGTCAAATTCTGCTGATTCAGCATTTGGTGGTGAAAACCTGCTCTATTTAAATGTTCCTGAGTAACTTTCCTTCAGCTTTCCTAATGTACTTCAGTTTTAGTCTGCTAATTTAGCCTGATGTCTCTACTTTTTTTAAGAGCCATTTTGTCCTAGTCTTATTTTAGTACAGCTAACCTGTATTCTTCCACTTTTCCCCAGCTGTATATTATTTTCTCAAAGTTTTTTTTCTTAGTAAGTATTATCAATTAAGATTACAAGACTTGATGTAATTTTCTCTGTATTTTGTATATTGCATTATATTATGAAAGCTAAAATTTTAAAGAACAAGAATTTTGCAGAAGACCAAGTGAATAGCATTTGCACAGACTCCCACGTCCCTAACAGAGGTTTTTATTAATGTTTCCATGTGGAAGGACTGTCAGTATTCTCCTTGAGTAAATAATTTACGTGGGTTTGATTATTCTTGCCACTTAACCTGGAATTACTGGTTGATTAATTTACTTCTCTTTCTATGAGGGGTCTTGTTAGAGCTTGTGMGTCCATCAGATGCCCAACATGTCAATAAAAATGCCTTAATTATATAAAGCAATTTTTTTCCATTAGGTTTTTTTTACACTGTTTTCTTTTGGGTTTTTTTTAAATTATTATTATCATGACTCAGTTCCCTCTTTCTCTCTGACTCAGGATTCTGAGTTCTGTTTCTGAGAGAGATTCTCTCTACACATAGAAAATATTTTCCTTTCCTAAACTGTTTGATATTCAGACTTCTGTGGCTGTGGGTCCTGTTATATGGGACAGAGGATCATAAACCAACAAATTATTGAACTTAGAGTGTCTAATAATAGGCTTGTTCTTTTACATTTAGAAGTATCTAGAAGAGTCCCTTCAAAATGCTCACAGATATTTGGGTACCTCTGAACTATATGTTAGAAGAAATGYAGTTGCATTAACCCACAAAAGAATTCTTATAATTCCCTAAAGTCCTGGAAAAGACAAACTATCTTTTGAGTTCTCATTCTAGTAAAAGAAAAGGATCAATTAAAAAAAAAAAAATTGGAAGGAGAGGCAGAATCAAGTGTTAAAAGGATATAAACTACAGTGGAAGTAATCTGTTTCTGATGAGCAGAAAGATGATTCAATAGTGGAGGAATAGGTAGAAGAAGAAGGGGTTGACAACTTATTTGATTTTAGCTTTTCTTAAAAATGCTCAAATATTTTAATTATATGAAAATCTGTCATGGTGCTTGGTAAGATGTTCATGCAGAGAAAAGGAAACCCTGAAGGTTCAAACATAAAAATGAACTGCCGTTTTTACTTTTATTGGGTCATCGTTATAAGGCCTTCTCTGTCATAACAGGAGACAAAATCTGGATGGTGTTAGTGAATCAATGGGTTTGGAAGTCCTCAGATTGTGTAAMTAGAGTTGCTTCTACAGTTTGTTTCAGACTCACAAAATTCTGGGTATTTTGGTGCAACAGCATTTTGTGCTGCTCAGCTTTTTTTCAGGTGAAAAAGGTCTGTTGCCCTTCAGCAACCTTGGAGGATCCTTTGATCAAGGATATTTTCACTTCTTATCCCAAGCAGTGTGAGCAAACAGCCCATGACAAACAGCACAAAAGAGCATCAGACAGACTACAAGGCAGATAAACTGTGCAAAGACTGCCCAGTCATCCCTGGAAAATAAGACAAGGGAAAAAATTTGGAGAGACAAAATGTGGTTTGGTGATTAGAAGGAAATAAACCAAAATAATCAAAGTATGGCAGAATCCTACTAAAATAATCATGAAAAGAAGGACAACTGAAAGAAAGGATGAACGAACCTATAAAACTGAATTGTCTTGAAAACAAAGAAGATTAAAGGAATATAAGAAACATATGTGATAGAGCATTATAGTAAAAAATACATAATAGAGAATCATACAAAAACCTGCTTAACAGAAATCACATGTGAGTACATATAGAAATGTATACTAAACATAGGATTAGCTGTCACAGTTACCTCACACCTCTCGATTTATTACATAATCTTTATTGAAGATGCCAATTATATCTCTAAAATGAACATATACATATCTCTATTGACCTTACTCAGTTACTTGAACATCCAACACCTACTCATATTTATATGCAATGGAGGATATAATCAATGTATTTATTTTATAATTTGACTATGTTTTGACTTTTTTTCTTCCCAAATGAGAATTTAGAATAGAAATCTTCAGCATATGAAAGAAGAAATACAGGGAAGAGGAACATATGAAAAGCAGAGAGATGCCAATTTTAGATGAAGTTGTCCTTGTCAAGTTAATGATACACTGTGTGTGACTCAGTCAATTAAAAATGCTGAATAATCGAGAATCAGAAAATGAACTGCATCCTTAATAATATAAATAATAATATTGATAATAACAACGCCTAATTTCCAGTGGGGGGTACTTACACAAATGTACGTGAGCATTTATAAATATTCACATTCTTCACTCTCACCCATAGACACACATTTCAGTTAAGATGCATAGTTTAAAGAATCACAGTACCTTTATTTAATATAAAAACATTTCTTTTGCCTAATGAAGTATTTTTGTTTTTCTAGGTTGACTTCACTCATTGTAAAGAAAGGAGCAGTTGCCTAAGCATATAAAAATCTATTTGCCCCTCCTAAAATATTATGTTCTGCTGCATTTTGCGTCTTTGGTTCATATTAAAAATGCATCCAGATAGATCTATTCTTGAAAAAGCATCAATATTTCACCAAACAACAACAATTTCTCAAAGTTCAACTCTAATTAAGTTTGTTCATTAGAAACCATGCAACGTAAGTGTAAGTGGTAGAATATTTTAGGTTATCCTGACAAAAAAAAAAAAAACCCAAAAACCAAAAAACAAAGATATTTCTAAATCAACCTCATGACAGATTTTGAATCATAGAATCATTAAGTTGGAAAAGACCTCTGAGATCATCAAACCCCATCATTAACCCAGCACCGAGTTCCCCACTAAACCATGTCTCCACCCATCACATTCACATGTTTGTTGAACATTTCAARAAATTATTTCACCACTTCCCTTGATGGTCTTTTTCAAAGCCAGACACAAGTCATCTTTTTAAAAAAACAATGTAAACCAAAATAGCTTCAGAGACATCAGAGTGTAGTATTCCAGAGTAGTTATTACAAAGCCAAATTCTTGTTTAATTTACTGTGATTATAGATGAATATACAATAAGCCCATCCATTCCACATGAAACCAAGAATAGAATCTGGCCTGTAGTGTTAATATTGTCTCACTGCAAATGGAATATTTAAACATAAATCAACCATTGAACAAATGCAATTTTTGAGCTGGACCTAAGTCTGAAAAGAAAAGCTTATTCAATATATCACTAAAAATTTCACAGTGATTAGCTTGAATGTTGAACCTAGCTATCAGCTTAATCTGCTTGTCTTTAAAAAGAGGCATATTGCAAATACAATTTTAAATATTTYATGCTTGTATGAAGAGAGGTTAATATTGATCCATAAGACTTTAAGCCTGTATTTCTCATGCAGAGGCTTTTTCTTTGACGTGGATTCACAAAATCATCACCTTAATATTGCAGTGATAATGCCTTTCCTAATACCTATTTTTAGGGGTCTCAGGAGTCTATTTGTATGGGCCAGGTTTTCATGCTAGGTGCTTGGCACTTTTAGAGTTGGAGCAATAATATGACTTTATTCTTTTTCAGCTTTTGAAAATTAATGCCAGATCCTTAAACATTCTGATTGTATAATTTCTCATATTTAGGATGTGCTGTAGACCAGGTTGTACAGATTCAGGCAGGATGAATGTTAGGTGTGCCCTCAGGGTGACTAGTTAATCCAGTTAAAAACCTGTTTCAAAAGAAGTGTCTGAACCCTGATGTATATTGCAGAAAAATACTTCTTTTTTATTGTGCTGCTTTTGGGTATATCATACTGGGAAGACTCTGGGTGATATGTTGAGACTGAAGTTTGATGAATCATAAAAACTGGGCTGAAATGCTTTAGAAAAATGGTGCATTCAATATATTTTATGTGTTTTAATAACTCACACACTGTCTGCAGGCGTATTTTCACATTAAACTAACATTTAATGACCAAGGAAGCAGAATTCCTGATTTGTTCCAGTAAATAACTGTTTTAATACACCTGACAGCTAATCTTTACATTCTTTTCTCCTCTGTTTTCCCTCAACTTTCTGCTGTGGTGGACCTTCAAAGTAGAAAGGCTCTTGTTTAGCAGCTTTGTTAAATTGCTCAGTATCTCACACACAGGGAATCAGTGCATGACAAAGTACTTTACTTTTTACAAAATACTCTACTTTTTCATGGACAGAAGCAGCTCCACTTCCAATAATTTCAATACAGTCCTACCTTTTGATTTTAAAAAGATTAAGTTTAATCTGTTGTGACATACAGTGGATAATTAATATTATCTTCCAGTTAATGTGTCTGAATGATGTTCAATGGATGAAGAAGCAGAGCTGAATTTTTGAGTACTGTTCATGTTGAAATCAGCCTATGATGAAACTACCTATGAAAACCCTGGTATTTAAACYTATTTTCTATCACAAATTATAGATAAAATATTTATAAATCATAGCTTAAATACTTTTATATGTCAGAATTAAGGTAGTTTACTAGGGTTTTCATATTTTGAAATAAGAAATTTAATTTAATTTAATTTTGATATCTTATTGTGTACAATATTACAGTATTTTGCAGTTTTTTGATACTACTCTYGATACTTCAGACTTAGGAGGGAATAGAGCTTAGCAAATTAATTAGGTCAGGCCCGCTTATTTCAGTGTAGCAAAACTGTGCTGAAGATTTAAAAACTTTGAATACTTTCAAGCCTTCTTTGCAAGAGCTGCCAGTGTGTTGGTTGGCCATAAACACTGATATTGTGGAACAGGTGCATAAAATAGTATCCCCACTCTATTTTAGGAGAAATAGACACAGCTATAAGAAGGACAAATTCTGCAAAATCTCAACTGCTTGTGAGCATTTTGTGAGTATATTTTTTCAATATATTTGAATATTGCTGAATGTAAATTTTTTTACATTTCTATGCTGAAATGTAAAAAAAAATCTTCCCATAAACAATGTGGCTTATATATTTTTGTAGCTAAACTCTCGTTTTCAGCTAAGAAGACTCAGAACTCAGACCATCTAGTGAAGTTCCAAGTAATCATAAGAAGAAACATTTTGGCTATGKTTGGGCTACATGAACAAGCTATTTAGCTGTTGCAAATATTTTTCATTCCRTTGTCCAAAAGTTTTTAATGCTCCACTCAAGTACATTTACTCAGAAAAGCTTCATTTGACAACATAATATAAAGTGCAAAGAATACAGATAATTTATAACCTCTGTCTGCCTGAAGCTTTTGGTAAAAACTTGATTGATAAAGACTGATTGAAGTCTTTTTATGACTTAGATGGCTCTGAACTTTAAAAGAAGCTTTTATGGAGAGTGAATATAATATAATTTTTATATAACACCTATATGTCATATATTAAAAACAATCCCTTGGGAAACWGGTCCTTGAGTGAAACAGAAGTAGATAAAAATCTTTCGAGGAAATGTGCTGTTTGTTTTTTGTTTCCTAAGTTTAGGTTATCTCATATAACATTCATGGCTTTTAAAAATGTAAATTTGTTGCACAACACTCAAAACTTCAAAACTGATTTGTTATTTATATATTTCATRCTTTTATATATTAAACACAGTTTGGTAATGCTGGATACACTTTTAAATATATTCACTGATTTTAAAATGGTGTGTTCTATTACTCTTGAGATCTCTTACACTCTTAAAATATTTTGACATGCAAAAATACTTTTATATATTGGTAGGCAAGTCTTATCACAAATGATAACAGCAAAAGTGAGCACAGCACAAAATCATTCTAAAMCAGATTTTCCCTGTCCAATTTGTGTCTTATAACATCACATTATTTGTGGATTTTAAAGCACATGAAAGTTGTATAATTTACAGTGGATAAGATTTGTAACRCAAGGTAGAGAGAGATATAGATAKGATAATTTTAATTTTTGAGAGCAGAAATTGTTATGTTTTTCAGTTAGTTTCCAGATTGACATGCTATTAAGATTACCCAAGGTACCAACCCTAGACTTTGAAAGAAAAAAACCTGATAAAATAGAAAGACTGATATTTAATATATTCAATGTATAAGCTACAATTTCCTTTAAAATCTTCATGCAAATATTTTCAGTAAGGAATTTTTGTAAAAAAGGTCTCCAGTGCCTGATTTTAATTCCCTCAAAAAAWTGCAACTCTTCAATAAAAATTAGAATATTATAAAAGTAAAAATTCGTCAACCTAAATGCCTTCTTTGGCATTGATATGAATGCCAYGGTGCTATGTACTGCATGCAGCAGGAAAGAAAGGCACAGGGAGTGCTAAGCATGAACCTGAACTTCCCATGGACATTAATAATATATGGAGAATAGTGCTTACCCAGACATTCAAAAAGTCTCAGTCAGGGCCTTGTGCTGCTCTTACAGAATAATGTATCAGAATTACAGCTGCTACCTGTTCCCTGCAGCATGGACCTTATTCATGTTGTAAGCAACAAGGGTGGGAGCCCTGCTTTCCTAGCTAACCCTAGGAGGAAATTAATTCCCGGAGAACTTCTTCTAATTCTGATTTTGATTTAAAAAGCACACGTTTTCATGCCAAGAAAAAGATAATCATGGAAAGATCTTGCTATAACAGCCACTATTGTGCTTTGCTTYGTGGACTGTTTACGTATTATTTTTGTATGGATGCAAAACAGATTATGAACTACTGTTGTGCTTTATGAAAGATTTATGGAAAATGAAGTAAAGGCTGACTTCTTGGGCTTCCTGTAATCACCTTATTACATATACATTAATATTACATTATAAATATTAAATTATTAATAATGAAACCACTAACATGACTCAAGAATTAGTATGAACACGTGAAAGTGCTTGTTTAAATTCAGGATGTTCTTGGATATATTCATTGATATTTAAGGGATATATAAAGTACATGGCAAACTATTCCARTCTGAATGCCCAAGACACTGAAATATTGCAAACATCAGTTGGGTTAATGACAATTGTGACCTAAATCCATGTCAGAATGGAAGGAAAAAAATCCTTTAATTTTTCTAGAGATATGCGGGAGGAGATGTTACATCTAGTTTCCATGAGGTTGTCTAATTGGAGTGTTTTGCATTAAAAAAAAAGTAATATTTTTAAATATTAATTTGCTAATGTTTCCAGTTGCCTTTATTTTTGTGTTTGTTTCAAAAAGACCAGAGTAAACAGTAACACATAAAACCTGCTCCTCTAC
>QVAJ01000059.1:457644-490768 GCA_003546035.1 Mixornis gularis | reverse complement strand
GAAACACTGGCAGAGGTTGCCCAGAGAAATCATGGATGCCACATCCTTGGAAATATTCAAAGTCAGGTTGGACAAGGCTCTGAGTAGTCCAATGTAGTTGAAGATGTCCCTGCTTATATATTTCACTGACATTTTTGCTACTATGTTTTACATAACAAAATTTCTAAAAAATATTTGTGGAAGAGTGTTTATTTTCAGCTATGTTGAAAGTGATATATTAAAAATAAAGCTTGTATTTTGGACACACACACATTTATTTATTGGCAAACTGCTTTTTGAATGCCATTTGTCATATACTTCAGGTCCTGYTTCTCCAGAAAATGCTTTCAAACCAGATGGTTTTGTTCATTTGTTTGAAGCAAAAACGTAATACACCAGAACAAATAGTAAGCACAAACTCTTAAAATAAAGTTGGCCTACTGAGCACAGACTGTTGGGAATAGTCTTTTGTTTTAWTTAAGTCCACTTCCCAGAAGGACAAGCACATTATTTCTATCTTAAGTGTATCAAGTTCGTTGATCATGCTACTCTGATAGATCTGTTGTTAGGACCCACAGGTTTATCCTTCTGAACGTGTGTTTATGCACTCCAAAGAAGCCATGTTTTGGTCCTTATTTTTGATCCATTGTACAGATTGAAAACTCCTCTAGCAACTCACACTGATATATTTTCTTCTCTAAAATCAYGTGATTACTAATAGACTAGACTGTAAAATGGTGCTAGGAGTAGATTCATGTACTGTAGAAAAAGTTCACTGGGACAATTGAATGCTACATTTTCTGTTGCCATTAGATCTGACTGAATAATTTCACTAATTTATGTTATCACCTCTTRTGATCTCAGTGTTGTAGAATGTGCTGCTAGTTACAAATCAATATCAATTAACCTGAGTATAGATTTCTGTCCGTGAATTCAGTAAATCATTCATTACATCTTCTTTAATGATGGACCTAAACAAATGTATCTGATAGATACGAAATGCAAGCTTAGGACTCTAATTGTAATACAGACTGATATGGTTATCTGAGTCAGATATTCTCTGTATTATTCAATTTCCGACTGATTTAGAATTGCATGTATACTGCTGCTTCTTAGGTAAGGTAAATGGCTACCAAGATCCTGTGAGATATACAGATATATAATTATTGATGCAGAAGTAAACTTGCCCAGAACCTTTYCTGCATCATTTACAAACAATATTTTAGAGTTAGGGTACTTTAGTAAAATTCAAGATAGTGTTAAATTAAGATATAAATGCACACGTTAAAGAGTATATTTCCCATCAATCAGCATGAAACCCCCAGAATTATCCTGTTAATTTATTCTGATTTTTTATTTCTTAAATGGAAAACTAAGAGCTTAAGAAGTTTGTACCTTTAAGCAATCTTTCTYGGCTAATATGCTTAGGGCATTGTGATACAGTGCAATGTCAACAGATATTGAAATTGCAACAATTAATTCTTATTACTGGATCCATGGGTGGTGATTATGTATCTTTTTACTCTTATAATTTTTTTCTTTTTCCTTATACATTTTAAGTGATGTTTTTATGCTTTTTTATCGCCGCATTACAATATACAATAACCAAAATGGTTACTTACCTGCTTTCCTTTGCAACTAAATTGTTCTATAATAAACCCTATATAGATATATATATTTACAAACACTAATCATTCAGTGTTGTTTCACTCTAATCTGACCCAAGGGATGTATTAATAAGAACCTGGATTACCCTCAACTTCTGGAGTGAGTCATAAGAGATGCAGGTGGAAAAGTAAAAGTTTTCTATCTGGTGGTACATACTRCAGATGGAAGAATAAACTAAATTAGGTGAGCTGCCTTATATTGAAACCAGATATTTTAGTTTCATCCAGTCAAGGCCTAGCTTGACGATATTTTAACCATTTTAGTTTTCCTTCTGGGGAGGAAGAACAAACATTTTTCAAAAAAACTTTTTAAATTTTCTGTCCGTTTACACATTCACCAGTAAGCAAATATTCCGAATTGTCTCATGCCTGTGCTCCCATGAGGATCTATCTATATAGGACATTTGTTAGGTAACAGCTTCCTAGTTATAATTTTATGCAGAACTTGTAAACTGTGTCTGACTGTTTCCCTCAGTAAAATTAAACTAGTAGTGGGTCTGTTTCTGTAGCCCTGATTCTCTTCCAGCTGCAGATGTAACTGATTCTACGTCTTCCCCCCTCCTTGCTAAATTTTAGAACAAAGATCTGCTGCTTCATTTAACAGGAATTCCAGATCCAATTGTGACCTGCCACTGGTCTTATAGAAGTGCACAGCCTGAAGACTCAGGGTGTGAGGGAGTCAAGATACAATCTCTCTTTATTAATTCCTCCTGACTCGRGGTATTATAGCAGTCAAGAAACTTATTACCTGACACTTATCTTTCTCTGAGTAACATCTGGGGAGTTTAGGTACGTGACTCAGCTGCTCCAAGAATAGTGCATTTAAAAACTGCTTTCAGTGATRAAGAATGAATTAACTTAAGCCTTCACTGAATTTGTTGTAGCTTGTTAATTCACTGTCTGAGTTTTCTTCACCAAAATTTTATTTCGTATTGACTTGCTCAAGGTATAACCCTTTCTTTCAAATGGGCACAGAGCCCTTTGGAAYATTAGAAAATTGCAATAAAAGCTTTTTAGAATATCGGATAATGCGCTGTCTAGGACTTGTCATTTTTTAACACAGAAATAAACTAGAAAGGAGAACTGGACAGGACAGACCTATCAAGTGTCAATTAGGTTTAAGGTTCAATGACAGGATGTAATATAAGTCACTTTGTGTACTAATGTTGGAATTGATTTTCTGTTTAACAGTACTGTCTTCATCTTTCAGCAATTACTGTGTCTACTGCTATTTTTTTTTTGCCTTTAATGCCAGATATAGAATAATTTTCTTTTTTTCCCCTCAGTATTCTGCCTTTCTGTGCTTACATTGCTTTGATTTTCATACAGAAGTATTGTTATCTGCAACTTCAATTTTTCTAAGTTCCTTTATTTTAATAAAAAAAAGGGCTAATGTCATATATCAAGAATGYCACTAGTACACATCATTGTATTTCAGGAAAGTAGTTCACTTGCAGCACAGTGAAAGACAATCTTCAGTAGCTCAAAGAAAATATTACRCTTTATTCCAGTGTTTACATAAGCAATTATTAAAAAAAATCCATGTTTTTATTTATTTTTGACTTAATGAAGTCTGCCAGGAAATATCCCTTTTCTTTTTTCCCACAGAAATACAATCTTGTTTCAGCAAAAACGCTTTGAATTTGTATTGGGTTTGTACGGCCAGGTGTTGATACTGGGGGTTTTACGGGGGTGGCTTCTGTGAGAAGCTGACAAAAGCTTCCTCCATCTCAACAGAGCCAATCCCTGGCAGGTCCAAGATGGATGTGCCACTAGCCAAGGCTAGGCCAATTAGAAATTGTGATAACGCCTCTATGATACCATATTTCATAAGAAAAAAKTTATTGTGCAGTAATTGTAATTGTGGCCAGGGAAAAGCGGGGTGAGAACACCTGAGAGGAACAGTCCTGCAGACACCAGGGTCAGTGAGGAGGGAGGGACAGGATCTGGTYCATCCTCAGCCAAGACTCCCCTGCAGCCCGTGGTGCAGCCCATGGGGAAGCAGCAGTGCCCCTGCAGCCCCTGGAGGACCGTGGGGATGCAGAGATCCACCCACTGAGGGAGCCACTGGAGGAGGCTCACGCTGGAACAGGTGGATGCCTGAGATGAGGCTGTGACACTGTGGGAGGCCCTCTCTGGATTAGGCTCGGGCTCCTCGAAAGTTTCCTGTGGACCCGTGAAGAGAAGAGCCGACATGAGATCAGGTTTCCTGGCAGGACCCTGTAGGGGACTATGGAGCAGGGTGTGACTGAAGGACTGCACTGCATGGAAGGGTAGCCCACGTTGCAGCAGTCTGGGGAGACATGTTGTGAACAGGATGGACTCAAGCTGGAAAAGTTCATGGAGCGCTATCTCCCATGGGAGAGAGCCCATGTTGGAGCAARGGAAGCACTCCTTTCTCTGACCAGTGGCTGGAGTATGTGGTCACTGACCATAACTCTCATTGCCATCTCCCTGCACTGCTTGGGGGAGGAGATAGAGCTGGGAAGGAGGGAGGGGTGGGTGARAGGTGCTTTTAAGGTCTTGCTTATTATCCTGCTTTATTTTTGTTAGTRATAAATTAATTTGAATGTTCTCTAATTTGAATGTTTTTCCTGTGACAGTATTTGGTGAGTTGTCTCTCCCAGTCTTTTATCTCAACCCATGCACACTTGATTTTCTCTCTCCTATCCAGCTGCAGATGGAAGTAACAGAATATCTTTAGTTGGTTCCTGGTATCCAGCCAGCGTCAACCCACTACACTATATGGAAAGTTCAACTCACCTAATAAGTATTTGAAACTAAAATGGGTTTGCAGTGTTTAATCAGCACCTTATTTTTTAAAATGTTTTTCTATRCCTACACAAATGTCACCTTGCAATCAAGAATATGCATGCATCAGAAACTGTGTTCTGAAAAATTTTAATTTATAAAACAGATAAAAATGACTGTAAGATTGATGGAGATATGGTAAATAAATAAGTATTCTAGTAAACATTATAAGTTCAAGAAGACTTACCATTAAATTTCAGTCTTAAAGTGGTAATTTCATCAAACATATCTACCTGCTCTAAAATAGAATTCAAATACATAACTATATGATTTTTTTCTTTTCCTTTTTAATATATGCCATTGTTAAACACCAAATTCTTTTCTASAGGTTTTATATTCAGAAGCTCTATGGGGTCCAACAGATTTGTGGTGTGCTCAGTGGTCTTCTGACGATTCCTGAAAATATTTTAATTTTGCACAGTTGACTTAATGTCATGTAGGCAGGACAATCATTGATTACACCCTGTGTCCCTGTTGAGCTTTAAAATTGAAGTCACACTTTCAGAACAGTGTCCTAAATTTGGTTTGACAGTAGTCAAATTGCAGCACACAGGTGGCMTCAGGGCTACCACCTGAGCTGCATCTAATAATGCACACATCATAAAATGGCCACAGTTGTCCACAATTTTCTTCTTGGTTCTTTCATACCTGAAAATAAACTGTCTAATTTTTTTATTTTAATTTTTTTTTTGTCTGTTTATATTGGGTCATGTTGGCACAAGCCCCTCTCCTTCTCTCTTTCCTCTCTCTTCTGTCTACCTCACCCCATTTCTCTCTCTCTCRTTCTCTTGAGTGGGTATTTTTCAGCCACTTGTCTTCGGAGACATCTGAAACAATGGTTATGAATGAAAATGCAATATATTAATCTGCCATAACAGGCTGTTGTGCCCCATAGGGAAGGAGCTACCAGTAACCTCCAGAATGTCTCCGAGTTTTGTGACTCTTTTCCAAATGCCATATAATTATTGTCTCACCACACTTTCTTTACCAATCCATCTGAAAACTGACATTCCTTGGAATTTCCCATGTGTTTTATCTTCTGCTTCTTTGAGACTTCCCTGTTACATGTTTTCCACATCCATGTCCCCTCTGCCTGCAACATAGTTATCCAAGCAACTGCCTAAGGAGTGTCTTGCTTTCTTGAGAAAATTCAGAACAACCCTTCTTAAACCCAGTTATGTCCAGCCTGAGTCTATTCCTTACTTCTTTTATCTCCCTCAGGCATTTGAAGAGAAGAAAAAACATATTAGTTGCATGGAAAGAGAAACAACCTGCTTAAGAAAGTGTTTAAAACAAAAATTGAAAAAAACACTTTTTAAAATATATTTTTTCATTCTTCTCTCTTAGTGATGAAGGATATATTCATAAGCCTCTGAGCCACTGGAGTGTTTTTAAAAATGAGACAGTTTTGTGCTCCTGATGATTACTACCTCTGAGAACTTCATCTGTTGGGAGGATCTATGCCCGGTGTCATTAATAAAATCACATTTAAGACTATTTATTTCAAATGGAATAAAAATATTATGTTTTTCACAAATATTAGGTATGTATTAGTTTTCAATATGAGCTTGAAAATTAAGTAAAGGCAGGGATCATGCTGTGATCATTAGAGTATTTCATATTTGGGAAATTTTCTCAGAGTTAATAGATACTTCTCTTTTTAGTATATTCTTGGAATTACTTGTGGAAACACATTTGCCTTTGATAAGCCATGAGTAAAGTTTCTATGGATGATCTTAGATTTTCTTTGCTTACTTGATGCTATATTACACATTCCTCACTCCATGAAATCACAAAATGAA
Source organism: Mixornis gularis (assembly GCA_003546035.1). Classification (NCBI taxonomy): domain Eukaryota; kingdom Metazoa; phylum Chordata; class Aves; order Passeriformes; family Timaliidae; genus Mixornis; species Mixornis gularis. Next base: position 484,509 of record QVAJ01000059.1, on the reverse strand, counting down.
AACAATTGATGAATTTGCAATTCCTGCATGTTGCATTTGTTATGCAGACAGGTAAGACACCAGTAACACTTCCAGCTGTTAATAAGAGTCATTCTATCTGCACATTCCACAGCAGTACTTGAGTCATGTTTTGTATTTTGTACCCTAACAATTCTTTATATGAAACAACTTTCCTTTCCCAGTTCCCTTCTCTTGCTTTCCTTGCTACCTAAATGGCTATTGAAATCTTAAAATAATTAGAAAATAGAGGTAAAACCCATCCACTTAGAAGCCAAATAATGACTGTAAGTGACAAAGCTTTCTTTGCTGATTTATTTAAAAGCGTGGTGTTGGTGCCATGCAGTTATTCTTTTGAGAGATGACAACATATGACATTTTGTGGTAATAAGGGTAAAGAGAAGGGGTTCTTTAAACATATTGTCTGATGAGAAAGCCTTTGTGTGTGTTTTTAAATGCTGAAACAAAAGATCACCAGCATGACTTAAAATTATTAGCTCTGCTCCTGCTAATTATAGCTGTTTGGAGAGAGAGGGGTAATTATTGTCAGAATAGCTATTTGTCAGAATTTCTATTTGTCAGAAAGCTTTCACTTTGTGTTTGTCAGCCTTTTCCCAGACTTTGTCTGAACCAGTGTTTTACCATAGTTCAGCAATATTGGTCTACTACAATAATGCAAATAATCTGTTCTATTTGCAAGCAGAATTCTTGATGAAAAGTAGTAGATGGGCTAAGAGACAAAGAGGAAATCACCTCACTAAGATTAATGTACGAAATGAGCAATTTCAGAAGGAACATGTGTTATCTTTTGGACGGTAGATTAATAATTAAAGGACAGATCTGAGTCTGTCATTGAAGTGGAAATTTTTGTCATGAAAAAATCTTCAACTGAACGTGTAGCTAAAAGTGAGTGTGGTCTGAATGAAAGAACCACCAAAGTGAGGCTTCTATCCACACACCTCATCAAGCCACACTGAACTGCTCAGGAGATTGGACTAAATCTAGATAAGGAACAGAAGGCTGGTTTCTGATAAGAACAGGAGCCATGGAGTTGCAAGGCCTGGGCTGTCCTCCAGAAATGTTTTTTATAGTTGTAGGCAGATCATTTAATCTTGGTTAAATCACATAAGTCAATGAGGTGGAGACAGACCCTTTAATAGAAAAAGGGAAAACTACAATGTATCTGAAAGCAAATGAATCATTCACTTCAGTCCTTGTTTAGGATAATTGTGAATCAGATACTGAAGGATTTTTGCTGTCTAATAACTCTGTTCAACATGCACATTAATAAATTAAATTACTTGGTAATTTAGATTATTGCATTTATCAGTACATTAGATTAAGACAAAAGTATTCTGGACCTATATCCTCTAATTCATCTTACAGCAAGAAATCAATTCAGTTCTGAGTCCACTGATAGGAAGTTTCAAGAAATTATTATGACATAGCTTCTAATACTTTGATTACTTAGCAAACTGGCAATATATTCACCTTCTGATTCTCTCCACGAGATTAGGGCCTATTGTCTTTCCTGTTCTGCTTATGAAGGGATTTGCTTTCCCTGCAGAGAAACATCATGACTAGCTTGCCCACTGTACCTTGCCTACTCACCAATTAAAGACAAATATGTCACTTTCCAGAAAATCATGGGTATATTCAGAACAAAAGAGGAGCAATTCCTTTAGTCTCCATATAATTATATTCATCTTCAGAGGTCTCTCCTAATGAATTGCCTCATCTGTCTCTTTTTGTAATAGAAATCCTAAGAACTGATTGACTTCCATTACTGGTAATTTGTTTTAATTTATAGATTGATAGTATATACTAAAATGGGCCAATTTTAGCAGTTTGTAATGTAAGAAAATTTCTAGTATAAGCCTAAATTTCTTCACAAATTGATTTAATTGCCTATAATTGTGATAGCTTTATCTTTCTTTAGACTCCTAAAAATAAGCCAGGTGCTGAAGGAACTCAGTGACTGATGCTCCCTCTGATACTCTGTATAGTGGAACTGGGAGTAGTGATGCAGAAACTGTGTTGGACTGAGCAATTTGGCCTGAGATGAAGAAGGTGACCTGTTCCAGATTAATTGGCTAGGAATAATATAAAGATGCATCCAATATGAACTGTATAAATCTGTACACTATTAATAACATGTATAACATTATGTGCTTAATATGTTACATGCAATAAATATACTAATACATTACGTTTTCTACAGACTCCAACCAAGAAAACGATGGAGTTAGTACTGCAAAGCATCCAGTGCAGCATGCTTTTCCCAGAACATTTTCATCAGAAAATACTTAGGTGCAATGTATATGAATACATGTATTATACACACACACATTCATATACTTATATGTGACATATATGACTTGTATATGTAGAGTTGAACATACACAAGAAAAAAAGAAAAGAGAAAGCAGGGGTATAGTCTGATGAAAACAGAGATGTTTTGCTCAGTCTTTTACCTGTTGTATGTTAGCAACTTGACAGGAAAAAGAACATCACTTTCTGGCACTCCCTGAATGGGCTGCAAGACTGATGGGAACTCTCTCAGGCAATTTCTTTAACAGTTTCTTCAGAAGTTGATACAGAAATGCATATGGAGCCCTCAAGCAGTACCAATTCTTATGCAAGGGAAAAAGAGGACGGTTTTTCCCTCTGCTACATTTAGTTGGCGTAACATGAAAACGAATCCATCAGTGAAGAAATGCAATATTCAACATTCACAAATATCACAGGTTTAGGGTTTTTATCAGATTAGACTAATAGGATATGTTAATGTTTTCTGGGAAACAGGATGCCGTGAATTTAGTAACACTGTGCCTTACAATGGAGAAATACAGTGAAAAAGTTTCTTGTTCAAAACACAGATGAATCAATTCCTACAGCTAGAAAGACGAAAAAAGTTAATGAGAGACAAAATCTGCTTGATAAATGAAAAAGTGGGTATTTGATATCCAGTTAATATTATATGAGAAGTCATCACTGAATCCCCTATGAAACCTAGGTTTTTTGTTTGTTTGTTTGTTTGTTTGTTTTCATAAATATTTTAGCAAGCAGTTTTTTCACCCAGTAGAATGTATATAAAGACATCTTAACTGAGTGGGTGGTTATAATCTCAAAATGTTAAACTAAACAAAATTTGTGCACTTAGGATTTCAGTAGAGACAAGATCTATGTGTTCCTACCAATGTTATTTTCAAACTGCTTTTTCAGATTTATATCAGTGCCTCAGCTAAGTGCTGCACGCTACTTTACATACAGTGTTGTTCAATAAGAGAAACTGCTGCTCCACTTGTATGGTAATATACAAAATAATGCCTTTTTTTTCAGATAATTATAGAATGACAATAGGAGTGGAAGCTCTCAGACAAAGACATGTGCTAATGCTTAAAAAAAATTATGAGATTGATTTGGAAAATGGATTTATTTTAATTCTCTTTACACTAATTTTTGTTTGCTTTCTGATGTGAATAAACAATCTATAAAGGTCTCTATGTAAATCAGTAAAGCAGATAAATTTGGAATCCTGCTTGCAATATGAGTTGCCTTGCTTTGAAAAGGAAATTGAAAAATTAGGCAAGGTTAGGGACAGGATATGAGTAAATTGATAAGCATAAAAAAAATCCAGCTTTTTATAAGAAGAGAGTTTTTAAATTACTTGGATTATTTAATTTTAAAAAGTCAAAAGCATAACGATGGCAAGCATAGCTTTTATATACATATAAGAGCAGAGTATTATAACTGTAAAACATAACAAATATTTTATTTTGGATTTGTCATCCAAGCTCAACATAAGGTTATCTTGTGAATGAAGATATTTATGATTTCTATCTAATGTCAGGATTTTTTGATTAATATTAAAATACAAATTTTATTTTGGAGCAAAATTATTGCAAAGAATATCCAGATTTTATGTTTATTTAATATTGTGGCATATGTCCATCTCCTTCCTGCATTGCATGCCTATCAAAATTTTGCTAGATTTTTCCAGATCTCAACAGCCTTTAACCTTCAACAAACAACCTGCCATCCACCTCCTAAAAAGCCAACTTTGTTGATACTTTTGAGGCAGAGATTGCAGTGTAGGACTGATGACTACATGTTGAGGGAGGAAGTGGTGTGCAAGAGCATCAACCCAAGCAAAAACCCAAGCAACCCAAGCAAAATGGTTTGTCTCTCTAGCATCTCTTTTTTCCTCTCATCCTCCTACCTCATCTCTTGCAGCAGGAAGAGTTCAGTCTTGCCCTCCTTCGCTACGACAGCAACATTTCATTTTGATTACAATAATGGGAATATTGGAAATGAAAGAGTAATACTGAGCAGGCTAGAGACATTTTTATTTTATTGCAAATGACAACTAGTGCCTTTTCAGATATTGAAGTGTTTGTTAGGGCAAAATAACCAATGAAAGAGATCGCAGATTTTGTTGATTGGCACAATATTTATGTGAAATATTAAGACATACAAGTGTTTCCAGTCTGGTATTACTTTACAATTTCAGCATTCACTGAGATTGAACTAGGGTTTATCTGATTCTTTGAACAGGCTAAAGAAAATTATATGGCTTTAATTTTTTTCAACTCTGCATTATTCCTAAATTTAAAATTGAGTTTCTAGATTAGGCGATATATTAAAATATCCTGCTAGAAATTACTTTTTTTATCACAATGACAGAATTGTTTATTCATGGGAATAAAAACTCCCATGGAAACTTCTTAATCATATAAAGACATGATTTTCAGCACTGAAGCTCCCTGCTTGAAAAACTGTTGACTCATTTTAATATTACAAAGTTTTGTAATTGGAAAATAGAAAGGATGAGTTTTCTCTCACATTAAGCTTTTGATTTTGCTTTTGTCCTTTAAGATTTAAGCAGTCTCCAACACTAAGGCAAACTTTTAATTGATATTTGGGGATTCCTCTTTTCAAATAAGATATTAACACTTGTCATATAATTAATTTACTCATTTTGCTTTGTGAGCAGTCCTCACAGCTTGCTCTCTGTAACTAGCTGAAGGTGTGCCCATGAGAAAATTATATCCTGTTTTCTGAAGTGTTTGTGAAACGTGAGCCGCACCATGCTGAGGACATTTTCTTGTTTCTCTCGCAGCTCTCTGGCAGAATTCTACAAGGAATTTCAAAGGTCATGTCTTCATGCTGCTGCAAGTGAAAGGAACAATCTCCTCTTTTTTTTTTTTTAATTTCCTTCCCAGGTGTAACTGAATTAGGAGCTTCTATTAAAAGGAAAGGGTTTGGGGAAGAGTCCTGCTGACATCAGAATTAATTATTTTCATTACAGAAAGTACTAGGAACTTAGCAAACTAACATTCTACAGATTTAGTATGGTCAAAAGCATAAGCCTTGTATGTACTTTGAACCTATTCACTTTATACTCTTTAAACTGTTCTAAGTCTTCATTATTTGAAAATTAGGAAGCAGAAACAACTCTTGTGTTTTACATGTGGATTCTAAACAGTAGCAGAGAAAACTATGGTAGTTATTTGTCCCTTATCGGTGAAGAAACATTTAGAAGAGTCAGAAACATTTATAAATAGATTCATATTCATTTTTAAATTTAAACATTTCCAATAACAGTGAGAAGATCACTGTAATTGTATTCCAAACAATAAGCTTGGATTTGAACATGGTTCTGAAGATCATAGACTGGTACCATGATTTCACACCATAAGCTACAAGTCATCTTTCTATTTAATATGTGCTTATTGAATGTAGGTGTCCACCCTGTCTTGGTGTGCTGATTTTCTTGTAGTTTTATGTCAGTGTCTCACTTTTTTTATTTTCAGTTTTAGAAGACTATAAACCAGACTGTTTCCTGGATGGAATACTGCGCTGACTTTGGCTGTGATGGAGTTAATATAGCTGGTGTGGGGCTGTGTTTTGGATTTTTGAAGGAAATAGTCTTGATAACCCAGAGATATTTTAGTTACTGCTGAGCAGAGCTTACACAGGCTTTTTCTGCTTCTCATACCCTCTGCTGGCCAGGAGGCTGGGGGTGCACAAAGAACTGAGGGTGGACATAGCCAGGACACCTGACCCCAGCTGACCGAAGAGAGAACCTCTATCATATGCCATTCTGCTCAGAATATAAAGCTGGGTGAAGAAGGAAGGGAAGGGGGGAAGGCCATTTGGAGTGATGATATTTGTCTTTCCAAGTCACTGTTATGCAGGATGGAAACCTGCTTTCCCAGGAATGGCTGAGCACACCTGTCTGCCCACGGGAGGTGGTGAATGAATTCCTTGCTTAGCTTTGTTTGTGCACATGGCTCTTTCTTTCCCGATTAAAGTTTATCTTAACCCACAACTTCTCTAGCTTTTACATTACTGATTCTCTGCCCCTTCACCCTGGGGAGTTCTAGTAGGGGAATGAGCAAGCATCTGTGTGCAGCTCARTTGTCAGCTGGGGTGACAACTGTGAAAAATTTGAAGCAAAGGTTGATGGTTTAATAATCTAATCCAGTCACCTTAAGCATGCCTTTTTCTGTCTTCATAAAATGTATAACTATGTGCCCTAAACCTGGTGGAATTAAGACATGAATATATAGAATGCATAAGAAAACGGTTTCAAACCGTACTTGTCTGGTACACTGTAACATGCTGATCAAACTTTGATTTTCTTCTTCATTTCTTTATGTAAAACCAAATGAAAAAATTCAGTTAAAATCTTGCTACACAAATGCACACACACACACATGCATTGTCATACATGTTGCTCAAATACTTATCAAAACCTCTGTCAAGAACTTGCAGAACACTCATAACACCATTGGCTTGATTTAGTTTTGTGGTACGAGAGCATATGCTGCTATAACCACTTTCACCATTTTCTGTCTGGTGAAAAACCTCTAGAAACTAATGGGGGCATCTGGATATTTACAAGAAGAGCATCTATAACATGGCAGAAGTCCAATCTTCTTTTACAATGAAAGGTCAAGTTGAATCATCATGAATCTGTTGCAGAAGAGCTCTCACCTTGTTCAGGAAAGCACTTATGATACTTCCATGAGCTGTAATTTTATGAAATATTTGTTGAAAACCATTTGTTCAGAAAACAAGAAGCACCAAATAAACTCTACTGCTGTTAAAATTTGTATATTTCAAGGCCTTTATTCTGACTGGAATAAAAATAATATGTCAAAATATTCCAACATTAATAATAATATTATCACTAGATGACTAAAAAAATGGCTGTTTTTTATTCCAAGTGTGTGTTTTGTTTGCAAGGATCAAAGAGATTATTCAGGAGGGATTTTTTATTTTCTTAACTAATTTGCAGTACAACTGATATAAAACTTAAGAGCTTTATTTGATTCTTAATTCAATACACAATTTCTAACAGAACCCCCTCTCAAGTATCAAACAGCTACTGAAGAAACTTAAAATGAACTTTAATATTGCACCTGGAGTATCTGCAAAAGCAACTTATCGTTGTTTGCCTGGTTATTTCTGTTGTGGTTTGTTCATGATCAGCATCATAAACATTGAAACTACTTCCCATAACTACAGGATGGCAAGTTGCCTTATAGCTTACATCTTTCCCTCTTTGCCGCTTTTTCCCTCCACATCCTTACTCCAAGTTTTCAGCAGCATGTACAAAGAGTATTGATTACAGGCTTTTACACTTCTGAGCAACCACTAGAAGGAACTACCCATTGTGCAGAGAGAGAAGTTCACACCAAACATGTAAGCCCAGACAGCCCGAAAGGTAAATTGGCTTTCTGAGGAAATTGTGCCTAAAGGTTTTAGCCATTCTGGTTGTTCTCACCCCACACAAATGTGACTAATGAAAGTGCTTATGCAGCCAGGGGGTAAACAGTATCAGGGAACTGGTCCAAATGAAAATACTATTCTGGGGAACTTTTTGACTGGACTGATTTCTCTTATCGGATAATCTGTTTGCACTGCTACATGATGCTTGGGCCAATTGGCAGTGTGAGGGCAGAAGCAAGTGGCCAGGGTATTTTGGGAGCAGGTGGCAATTAAAGGAACTAGATTAAAACCTGCAAATACTGACTAAATCACTATGATCTTGGCTGTCAGCAAAGTTTTAGCATTCATTATCTTTTGTTTATGAAGGGTAGTTACTCCATTGCTTATTTCCAGATATCTGGTAAACTTTAAAAACAATGAAAGACCTTGTGCTTTTGGGGTTTTTACATATTAACTTGCTATTTGATTTTCCCTGAAGTAGCAGGGAGTAGAGATGTGGGCATTGGACAAAGGTAATTTTTTTTAGGGTGACATGCAAGGACAGCCTGCATCAGAACAAAACTTTGATAACCAAAGGATACTTCTGCATGGAACTAGCTAGGGTTAAAGCTGTCTGTGCAATGCACAGTCAATGTGATTTTCCAGCTCTCTGCCTCTGAGCCTTTCCATGCCTCTTTTTTCTCACTTTTCTCCCTCTTCTCTCCTACTCTTGGGTTAGTGGTTTAGAAACCCTTCTTGTCTTGTGGTGCTTGTTGGGCTCTTAAAACCACGAAGTAAGAAGTTTATTTCTGTAAAATTCACACGTGCTTCCATGAGTGTCCAGATGTGCTACAGATAAGCTAATGAGATAAGAGAACATTTATCTAGGACTAATGAAAAATGGGAAAGGATTCCCTTTTTCTGGGACCAGTAAACTGTTAGAGCAGTCCCAGTGAAACTAAAACGTTTCATTTTTTGTTGGTGTGAATATTCTCATCTGACTGACATGCAAATCTGAGAACGTTTGCTCCAGCTTCTATGTCATCACCACAAGTGTATTTTCTGAATGCATTGTTGTGCTTGAAGCGGATACATTATTCTGCTGACATCAATAGATTGGGAAAATGTAGAAAGTGTGCTTTGACAAAGAAAATCAACCCTCCTCATCACCACCAGCTCTTAATATATTATATTTTCCTTGAAAAATTTCAGTATTTGCCATTTTCTAACTCTGAAAAATTCCAGACACTGGGCTTTTTCTATATGTCAAGTATTTTCTTGGTTCTATTAGTAATCAGATGTTTATGATAAATACTCTTTTTATTCTCTCTCTCCTGTGTGGAGCAAAAAGTGAAGGGACTTCACAAAGGATGTCTTTGGATGTCTGGATTCTCTTAATACCACCAAATGCCATTTATCAGAGATGAAAAGGAACCGTAATTTCTGGCTGATTCATATGAACTATTTAAATATCCATCTTCAAATGTAGTGAAGTGGTCCACAATGTCTCTGAAGTGCCATGTTTCTGAGAGCTTGTCATGGTTTAGTCCCAGCTGGCAACTCAGCTCCACACAGACAGTTACTCACTCATCCCTCATGGGATGGGTGACAGAACTGGAAATGCAAAACAGAAGACGTCTGGGTTGATATGAAGACAGTTTAATGAGTAAAGCAAAAGCCATGTGTGTGACCCAGGCTGCAGTCCTCACACATTTGGGGTCGCCAAATGTTGCTGGGCCGAGGCTGGGCATGTCCCACTTTACGGACAGAAAGAGAGCAGGCACAGAAGCATGGCAGTGAGGGGGAACAAACTCTTCTACTTTATTTACAATCTAACTCCTTTATACATTTGCACAGAGGTCCAGAGATTGGCTACAGAGGTCGCCACCTCTCAACTTGGATGGTGGACATCACCATCAATCATTTCTTCTCTCAGAGGAGAAGAATGCAAACATTCCAAGAATAAACACTGTTTACATGAAGCTGTGTGAGAAAACTTCTGCACAGAGACAGAAGGCAGAAAACTCAGGGCAACACCATGTGCACAAGCAAAACAACCCAAAGAATTAATTCACCACTTCCCATGTGGTGAAGGTGTGTTCAAGCAGGTGTGTTCAGCCATTCCCAGGGAAGCAGAGCTTCACCACACATAATGGTGACTTGGGAAGACAAATATCATCTCTCTGAAGACCCCCCTCCTCCTCCTCCTTTCCCCAGGACTATATCCTGAGCATGACACTACCTGGGATGGAATGTTGCTTTAGTTGACTGGAGTCATCTGTCTTGGCTGTGTCCCCTCTCAGGTCCTTGTGCACCCCCAGGCTTCTTGTTGGTGGGACAGGATGAGAGGAAGAAAAGGCCTTGTCTACGTGTGAGAGCTGCTCAGTGATCACAAAAACATCCCTGTGCTATCAGACCGTTCCCAGCACAAATCCAAAACACAGACCCACACCAGCCACTGTGAAGAAAATTAACTCTACCCAAGTGCAATCTGGAAATGAATTCTTGTGTCACCAGGTACAATATAAGAGAGATGAAACAATTTTTCTTGAAACTTACATTTTAATTAATGGCTACATGTAAGTAGTCAGGATGGGATTAATAAAAAAGCTTTTACTAGGAAAGAAATAAAGGGCATCAATCATTTTTTAGCAAGCCAAATCAATTTTATCTTGTGACAAACTCCAATTTTTTTTTTGATTGATGCTGATGTTAATGGACACAATGCTAATTTCGTACTCCTTTTTAAAATAATTTTGCTCAGACTTTTTATCTCACTTGGAATAGATAGATTTTTCTTTAAGTCAATGCATTAAGAAGTCAGTTGCCTAAAGAGGGTTTACACTGTCTTCCTCTGAGCTTAAATGTTTTCCTGGACATCTAATCTATTTTGGATTTAGGAGTTGCTGCCCCTACATTTCACACTTCAAAATCAATAATTTTATTTTTAATGTTTGATGCATGTCTGTAAAGAGACCCTTGTTGTTCGAAGATAAACAGAAGATAGTTGTATCAGAGGAACTCAACTGGATTTGTACAAAACAATCAATAGTCAGAAAAATGCCCATAGACAGCCCTATGAATTTCTTCTCCAATACCAGCTACGAGAACTATGTTCTCCTTCATGATTAACCAGAGAACTTTATGAACAGTTTACCTACATAAAACCCATACAAGTAAATTATTTGATGTATATAATTTTTAAATGAACATGTAGAAAAGTAGAAAAGAATGTAAATTAAAATAAAAAAATCCTTTGTATATTAAAATACACTGTGGATTCTGGAAAATGGATCAAAACATGCAATTTTAAATGACCATATTCAAAATTTCTTAGCTTTTTACAGGAGCAAGCATTTCCCTCATGCAGAAGTACTGTATTGATTATAATTCTAACCCTAATAATTCTCAGTGTAAGAAAATAAAAATAGAATCAGCTTGTTAAAAAGTGCACTCTTGATTACAATATTGAATACAAAATATCATTCATCTCATGAATACTTAGCATCCTCATGGCTAAAAAATACATCAAGACATATTTATTGCCCAACTAGCTAATTAAGAGTTTTCCAGGGCAGAAACCTACAGAAATTTATCCAGAGTCTGTTTATACTGACTGTCTTGGTCTTTGGATCCAGTCCCAAATTAAAAATAAAAAAATAAACAAATAAGCCACAATTTATTAATGTTCTCTCTTTGTCGGCTTTAATTCAGTGTTCAACTGATCTCAAAAATCTGATTTCTAGTCTGGGAGTGTTTACTATATTATATGAGTGAATACTATATATGTATTCATATATATGTATGCTATATTAGATGAGTGAATAGACACAAGTATTTGATCTGAGATAACAATCCAGGGCCTTACAGGGAAATAGAATGTAAAAACCAATTAATACTTTGCAAGTCTAAGCTCTAAAAAGGAGTCCTAAATGGCTGAGCACAAAACGAATACTTTACCTAATCCCAAGAGTGGAAATATTTTTTAACTTTAACTATTCAAAAATTATCTAAATTTGGCATATTTTGGGGCTCTTGGTAGCTTGTTCAGTGAGATCTTATGTGACAGAATTCTGTGATTGAGTCTGACAAATGGATTGGTGGATTGGTGTTGAGACCTAAAATAAGAAGGTATTTTGTAAAAGGTTAATGAAATTATAAACCATTAATCCTTGAAAAGTCATCAAAAGACAAATACTCTTTTAAGTAACAGCCACATGGATCTGCTTATTATCTGTTGAACATAGTTCAGAACTGATAATGAAAAGCACTAGCAACTACTTTTGAGTAACTAATATTTATTTTGTAACCAGGAAAAACAAAGATATACACAAATGAGCACTGGTTTATTGGAGAAATCTATGGCTGTGATTCAGCCTGGGATGACGTTATTCTGTTCTCATGAARAAAAAAAAAAAAGGGGCATATTTCATCACTCATTCTCAAGAAAAACACAAAAAAAAGGACCAGATTTTTTAGTGTTTGGAAACGAGTGGATTTTTTCCATTGCTGGTAAAGGCAACTTGCAATTAGAAAACTAAGCTGTCATTGTCTCCATGGCAACCTTAAAAAAAAAGAAGGCAAGGAAAAATGACACTCTTTGATGCAATAATATTTCTGAGAAGGGGTGGATATACGCAATCAAAAGGAGAAGTGAATACTGAAGATGTCTCAGTATTTGGCAGACTTTCTCATTTCTTCATTTTGTTATTCATCGCCAGCCACCTCATTTCTGTTTCGTCTGTCAGTGTTTAAAGCAAGCAAGCAGACAAACAAGCAAACATGAAAGAGTTTCTGAAAGACTCAATTTGCCCACTGTTTGTTGGAAATCATAATGACACAGAAAACAGGCCTGTTAGTAGATGGAGAGCTGTTAGAGCCTTGTTAAGATGTTAAGTACCAAAAGCCAAACAATTTTTACTGCATATGGGTAGGTAAGTAGAAATAATTCACAAATTACAGGTGAAAATGTGGAGAGAATATGTATCATTTACTTCTGTGTTCCATGTCATAGGCAATTTTCCCCCCTTTACAATGTAACACCTGGTGTATTTCTCACTTTTTGACTATGAACGACCTAACAATTTAAACTTCAATAATACCTTTAATTTCTTTTATGGCAGTGTTTAATATTATGATCAGCTTTTTTGTCAGAGTTCTTCAAAGCCCTTTTAGTACCTATTTTCTTTCCATTATCCTTATTTTATTATAGTTTTTTATACTTACATTTCAAAAAGTTTTTACACAAGTTTAATATATATTCTTTAGTGTGGCATTCACAAAATTTCTTAGAATCTATGAGCAGTTGTGTTTTTGTTACAGGTAAAAAACATGGTAATGCAGTAAAAGTAAATAAAATGTGATGTGAGGAATGGGGAGTCACTGTCACAGGAGGGAGTAGTTTGCAGTGAATTATTCATTCAGTGATTTTTCTTTTTTGAGATATTTCTGAAAAAAGATAAATTGCAGTTTCTCAAATTAATTATTTGAAGCTGTTTGCTGAAAAATCCCAGGGAAGAAATGTAACTTATTCATAATCTCATTGTTGTAAATATTTAGTAGTCAAATTTTGAATTTCAAGCTTTTTCTGATATCCTATTGCACTGCCTGCTGAAATCAAGAGAAACCATTTCGCTGGCCTTTGTGGGCATCAGAGGGTGGGGTGGTTGTGTATTTTATCCCTTCCTTAAGATAAAGTGAGATTTTAGGGTCGAGTTTCTGCTACACGTCCCTCATTTGTCAGCCTCTACATATATTTACACACATTTCTGACATGTTTGCTTTACCAGGGGAAATATTGCTGCCAATACTGTCAATTCCTCTTAATTCCATGCCCTAGGCTGCTAGTGAAGTTTGAGGGCATAATGAGGTATGTTCACTTCAAATTAATGCTCATAAATATATATTTTGGGTTTTATCTGTGTGGGGGTTTTTACTCACCCAGACATACTTGTAAAGATCAGCATTTCACTTGTGCTATGAAGATACTGCTGAGAAAATTATTGGAACCTGTTTGCCATCATTGTGTGAAGCCTCTGCTGCTATTGCACTTCATTGCCACCCAGGGATGTTGCTGTATTTAATGGGATAAATTGACAAAAATGTTAATAAACCTCTGCAGAGAAATTCATCCATCAGCTGAATTTGCCTTTCTAAAATGCCCTTTGTGAAATTACCTGGGGACATGAAACACAATTAATATAAAACACAGGCACCAATAAAATTTTAAAAGGCTTAATTCTACAGAACGTCTTTTTTTTTAAATGAAGTCTTAAACATGTTGTCTGTTTCAAAGTTCATGAAGAAATTGGGCAACAGTGCCAAAGTCTGAAAAGGCATAGCTTTTTGCACCTGTTTATAAGAATATTTATAAACTGAATTTTGATGAATGGAACATGGAAAATTAAAATCCCTAAACTTTAAATTAACATCCCTTTGATTTAAGCAGTCAAAAGCTTTAATTAGGAGAAATGTATCTTAATTGCAATTTAAACAGAGTTGCAGAACTGTTTGAGGCACAATATCTGTCTTTTCCGTTGAATTGCTCACCAACAAGAATTAGCTTGGAAACCAGGAACAGAAAATTGCAGCGTACAACTCAAGGCAGGGAAAAATAGACGCCCCCTGAGCAGTATGAGCTAATATCTGTGTAGCTGCCCTCAGGAGCCCAGATCTCAAGTGCTCCATTTCAGAGGTGGTAACAAGGCACCTTGATTACACGACTGCTCTGAACTTCTCAATAAATCTCAGAACTGCTCCAGCTTCAAGGTTACAGAGCTACCTGAAGGACAAAGAAAACTTCCAGTGATATAAGAGATGAAAATATCTGACCATCATTCCTTTGCTATGCCTTCAGTGAGCTTCTGGGGTAAAGGCCAAATCACTTAGCTGCAACATAAATTCAAAATTCTTCCTGAATTTGAGCCCAAAATGCCTAAGAAAAAGGCAGCTTATTGTCTAGCATCTTGTAGAAAAGGGTTATTAGGATGGAGCTATAAGTAAATTTTCGGTTTCACCACCTGAAAGAGCATGTGTTTCTGAGGTCCCAGAGTAGTACTCAAAGAGAAGTGTTGAACCCAGCTCTTAGATGAAGACAGATTGAGATTGCTTCCCCCAAACTGCTGAAGTTTGGCTTCATCCGAAAATACAATCTTGTTCTATTGGAAAATTATTGTATAATTATGGTGTTTGATTATATAAAAGATTGCCTGTGATGTTTGAAGTGAATGAACCACTTTTATAAAGGGAAAAATAGGGCTATTCTAAATGGCAATAAAAGCTGAAAAATGGCCAAAGGGTAGAGTTATTTTCACATTTGTAAACAAATGAGAAAATTAAGATTTAAAAACATGAGAAAATTAAGATTTAACAGAGCACTATGTTAGACCGGAAACAGGCGTGTGGAATCAGATCCAACAAGTGATGTAAATCCAAGAAGTGTAATATTCACAGCCACTGAACTGTCAGGGCTGGATGTGATCCACCTGCTCCCCTGCCAATGCATGTGAACATATCACAAACACAGAAACACCTTAAACGTGCTGAACTGAAACATAAAAATGTTTCTAATTCCCCAGTTATTCTGTCAAAACTGTTTAAAAGACATAACTAGTGGCAAGGAACATTTTTGCATTGCCTGGGGGAGAGAGAGGAAGAAGCTCATGACGATTTTATTTTACCCCATCGTTTTCTTTCTAAGCAAACGGCAAGGTTTTGAGGAATTATTTCAGTTGATGGCTTTAAACACAGAGGTTCAGCTTGGTAATTACAGTCCTAACAACAGAAGCTCCCTCTTCTGAGAGGATTTCTGCCATGTTCTGTGACAGGGAAATGAGGCCAGGAGCCGATCTAAGCTCTGCCATCTGGCTAAAGGTACTGTTGCCACATGGAGAAGATTTTTGGGCAGGCAGTTGCAGCCCATTTTGTGGCACAGTCACAGCCCATTGTAATGCCCTCCTCATCTCCCAAGTGCAGTAAGCAGTTAGCACTGCAAAACATATTTCAAGTTTTTTAAATGTATTTCTTAAATGGATTTTAAAAAGGGTATTAAAAAAAATTCTAAAAATGCTTGGATGGGAGAAAGCCCAACACAGCCCAACATATTTCTGCATTACTCACTTTCTCCCTTTGCTCTTAAATCTTACAGGAGTCAACTTTTAGACTGAAGTCTTATGTAAGTGTCCCCTAGGCTCAGCCTAGTGTGTTATTTCTATTTCTAATCTGACAGAACAACAAATACCTTTGCAGCACTCTGTAATGCTCCTGTGCTTTTTGTAGCATCTCTGTCATTGTCAGTCTCAAGGAAGAACATAAAGTCCTTTTCTCTTTGTCTGTTGCTTTCATTCTTTCTCATCCATTACATCTCCCATATTTTACCCTTTTTTTTTTTTTCTGATAGGGTTTTTTCCCTCTTTTACAGGAACACCCAGAATGTGTTCTCTGCATTCCACCTTGCACCAGATGAGAAAAAAAAAATAAAAATTCTGATGGTCAAATTCAAGTTAGTGCAGCTTCTACTTCTGACAGGCGTTTTCCTACCAGTAAAGTTCTTTTTTCCATACATATAAATACTTGACCTGATATTTGAGGTAGGAAGTTTCACATGACAATAAGGCTGAGGCTTCCAGAGGCAGCCATTCAGTCAGTTTTGGCGGGCTGTGAAGTCATTGCAGCACTACCAGCATACAGAGCCAGTCTGGAGGGGAAAAAACCTGCCTCTGTGCTCTCATCCTTGCCCAACCCCTGTACAGTATATTTCCTTCAGCATTTGGACGTCTGAATATTTTTTGTGTTTAAATTCATCCTGTCTTCTTCAGACATACTATACAAAAGCAGTTTGTCATCGGTCTCTCTCTGGGTGGAAGTTTGTTCTTAGCACTGTTTAAGAGGAAATGCTGCAGCATATGATGTAAATTTGCCAAATTATGAGAAYGTGGAACAAATCTAGAATAGGATGGGATATAATGTCAGCTTCCTCAAATGGATTTTAATTTTGGACTATTTAAGTATCAAAACRTAAGATCTTCAGGGACCTGTGGGATCCAGACTGTGTTTGATGATCACTTGACATAAGTATTAAATATGGGTATTTATTCCCAATTATACAAGAAAAAACATATGTAAAATATGAAAAGATAAAATGCTCACAATGTGTTAAATTAATRTGAAAGGAAACAGTGGCATTTTCTTTCCTTTTTTTTCAGTAATCTCTCTCTCAAAACTATGGGTTTGTTTGTTTRTTTTCAGGGAACATGTTCTTTTCTCAGTATAGATATTTACTTTCAATGTTTCAATGCATTTTTCAGACAGCTGGAAAGCTGAATCCCTAAATATTTAAGCAAGTGAATAGCTTTCCTTGTGTGAGGAATTTCACCAAAATTCCAATCTACTATTTTCAGTCAATAAGTTTATTAATGCAGCTAAAACTACTCTAACACATAAATACACACTTACAGGCTTGAACACCACACTTTACGAATGACTTATAGCAAAGAGTACAAATTAAAAACATTTTTATAAAATAATAATTTCTGGAATCTAAACAAGGGTTACCATAAATTTAAAATGAAATTAAAACTATTGTTTGTTATTTTAAAATAAGGAAAGAATCAAAATGTATGCTATCTTACTATTTATTWTTTTTTCTTTGTGGGTAGTTTACTTTTTGGGTCTGTTGAACTGCATTCTCAGAATAATGGATTAGAGTGTAAACATTTTTTACTTTCTATTGCTCTTAGTAATGTTTTTGCACTTCTTATACCTAATTCAGAATAGATTTCTGTCTACTTTTCCAATGATTTTCTTTCACACACATCTYCTTACCTCAGGAGAAAAGAATGAAGAAAATAAACCAAATCATACAGCCTACCATTGTCGTAAGGGAGAATAAATAGACATAATGGTTTATCCTCCTTCCCCTTTCCATCCAGATCACCTATAGAGTTTTCCAATTATACAGTGGTCATCTTAGCTCCTCTCTTGCAGCTCCGTGCACTCATTGAGGGTTCCTTTATAGCTGTTATGTCAAAGATGTGGAAAATTGTTCTATAACTCAGTTTACACTTTCTGCAAAGCCTGCACAAAAAATGGCTTAATGTCTAGAGGAAGGCAAGCATTTATCATGTAAAGTTATTAACATCTTTGTTTGCAAAGGAAGACTTTTTTATCCTTTAGGAAACAAAGTTTTTGCTGAGGCTGATAAAAAATATTTAGAGTAAATTGTGCTCCCTCTGTGCTCAACACCTGATTTCATCTGCTGCCCTGCAAGAGATGGCATCTTCTATGTTGTCTCGCAAGAACTGCAAAGCTCAGCCAAAACAAAGCTCAATTGCTTTGACAATGAACATCTGGCAAGGTGCTCATTTGTTCTAGTGATCTTTTAAATAAAATTAAGATATCACAAACCTCACTAAAATTTATTTTCAAGCTGTCAATGACCAGAGAATCTTTAATAATATACTCCCTGTGTCATGCCATAGTATTATAAGTTGTTAGACTTTACCTGTATCATTTGAAATATCATCTGGCATAACTGTCCTTTGATATTTGCCAGGACACTTCAGCGCTAATAGGGAGTAGAGTTCTGYCATAAGGATCAAAATGCACCCTCCTTCCAACAGACTGGGTTTGCATCAACTTACTTTTACTTTGTACTTTTTTTTTTCTTTTCTCTGAGAACAGCATGTGGGAGATTAATTCCTGATACTCTTATTTTCATTTAATCTTCTGGTGGTTTTTACAAAGTTCACCTATTTTCCTCCTGCTATAAAAAGTGCTTTCGAGTTACCAAATGCCATGCCCAAGGCTCAAAGGGAAATGAAAGTTTAACAGAGGTTTATAGTGCTCAGAACCAGAGATTTGGTTCTGCAGGCTYCAACATCAAAGTTGATTCACTCAGGAATGRTGCACAGTTAAATCAGGAAAAGACKCCACATATCTTAGTGTCTCATGCAGTGTGGCTCCACATTCATTGTGCTCCTCTTGAATATGTGTRTGTACTTCCTGAACAGTGTGGAAGTAACCTCTTCAATTAATTCAAGGGGAATGTACATTTTCCTGAAAGGAGTGAAAGAAAGTACGATACAGTGCGTGGAAGTTGAACTGTTAAACATTACCTGAAAAACCATAACAATTTTTTTCATTGCATGAAAAAATTACWAGAGGAATATTTGAACATTTTTGATGAAAATTTTAAATTGGTTTTAGGTTTTGGATATAAGCACTTCCTTGTCAAAAACTGCTCCTGAATTTGTTTTTCTTCAGGGAAAAATAACTAAACCTATTACCAAAACAGTCCCTTATGTTTCAGGAAGCTCATTTAATAAAGGTTTCAGTGAGATTAGAAGAAGGCAAATAGGAAAATTACTTTTCTTTGGAGGTGGGTTAATCCTGAGAAATTGAGTTAGAGGAAGAGAATGTAAACTATGATGGAATTAGTGTGAGACTAATGTGGTTCATGTCAAGTATCATGAAGAAAATTAGAGCTGTTGTGTAAAAGCAACAAATACTGCTTTCTCTTTCCTAGTGACAGGGGATAATAATGATATGAAACTATGATTTGATCTTGTTGCATCATGGGCTTGTCCTTTTGCAAATGTTGAAATCCACTTTCAGTTATTTTATCTTACATCACAGCAGTATTTGCTCTAAGAGATGTACTTGTCCTGTGTTGAGACATCAGTTTTTAAGATCAACAATTAGCTCTATTAATGTAATGTATCTCAACGATAAAACCCAGAATTCCATGACAAATTTTATTTTTTATCAGCTGTACTTTAGAGGAGATGTTGGTCCACTTTCCTGGAGGGTCTACTTCCGGTTTCCTAGCTACATCCAACCATCCTCAACTGAAATCCTGCTGTCTTGGCAGAATCATTTTGTATGCTAAAAAACAAAAGAAAATTTTAGTTTTTATGAGAAATGTACTTTGAACAAAGCATTCAAAGCAGTGGATTGTTGTTGCTATGGCATTTACAATTATTGAATATATCCTTATGTCTACAATGTGGAGCTTTTTTTTTCCTGTTAGATATTGTTTCCTTTTCTTTGCATAAATGATGTGAATGAACATTGTCTCTATGTACCTATACTTGTCTAAAATCACATCAAGACCTATAATGCATCTTCTAGAAAGAAGCCAGACAAMGCTGTGTGTCAGCCAAGGTCATTCTGCTGCTTTTGTTGAAGCATTGAAATACCACTTTGACCATTGTGGAAATTATTTCATAAAAATTAAGCTGACTTTTGACTTTTTTTCCTTTTTTCTTTATTTTTTTCTTTCCTGTAGRACTGAATTCAAATAAAGTTCAGATAGCTGTGACTGAAAAAAAAAAGTTTTGTTACTTTTGTTTTCATTTTATTGTACGTAATATTAAGTTTCTTTCCTGGTGTTTTCATGAAGGYATCATGTGAGTGCACAAGATGTACTAGTGCAAAGGACACTGTGCAAAAATCAGTTATTACCTGGCATTTTATTTTTATGCATTAAAAGTTGTCTATAGCTTACTGGAGCTTGGTCAGTCTCAGTTTTCTGCCTTATAKATCTATTTTGAGGAATATTTTGTTACTGTTCAAGTCAAGAAAATTCAAGGGATTTTTTTTTATTATTTTTCTCTTCTTTTTGATGAGTTGAAAATTCCCTGTTTTAAAATCTGTTAACAAGTCATGACCATGTAACTAGTGCCATTACAGTAGAGTACCCATGAGACACAGAACCAAAATGGAAAATCAGACAAGAGTATTTAGGAGAAACCTGTGTGTATTTTAGACCAACTCAGTAACAGTGAAAGAATAAAATCATGGACCCTGCCAATATATTTCACTATGTGGATACTAATTATACTTTTCTCAAATTTGCTTCCAAGAAGAAAAGAGGCAATACAAATTTACTCTTGATAATCCCATCAGGGGTAAGATTTTTACCAGTATCTGTTTTTAGGGTTAAATTTCTTATTAAAGTATATATCAGAAATCTTCCTCTTTGTAGAAAAGTTCCCACTAGTTTACTCCAAAGATGATTTGCAATTTATTACAGGTGAAATGAGCAGATTTATAAGACAAGACACTCAGGAAAAAAAGACTATTYCTTTCTTAATTTACTCACCCTCCCTCAATCATGCTTTTTCAGGAAATAGTCTCTATTAAGCACAATTGCTATAGAAAATATCTTCCAGCCTGTCAGTCTCCCAAGCAGATGGCAGTGGTTTGGTTTATTGTGSAAGAATATCTTATAAATCACTTGTGTACGTGATGACAACAAAGGATTCTGAAGGCTTCAGCTGGCAAACATGATGTCATCATTACTACACACTTGCTAATGTTGTCAGGAAAAAGTGTCATTGATTTATTAAGGAAATCTCAACAAAATTAGTGGGGAGTTTTTCTTAAACTTCAGTGGAGTAAAATAAACTCAAGTGATCAGAGTAAATGTGGAATTAATTTTTAAATTCTGTTTTAAATGACAGAAAGGAAAATTTATTTCTGCCTGTAAAGACAAAAGTTTTTAAA
The DNA here is from genome assembly GCA_003546035.1 of Mixornis gularis. Classification (NCBI taxonomy): domain Eukaryota; kingdom Metazoa; phylum Chordata; class Aves; order Passeriformes; family Timaliidae; genus Mixornis; species Mixornis gularis. The sequence goes on along the minus strand of QVAJ01000059.1, from coordinate 463,287 downwards.
ATAGTGTTTATGTTATATTAGCAAATTGACTGTCTCAGCACTTAGTAAAAAATAACAGCTGAATGATAGTAATTAGGTTGTTTYGTGAAATTTTAAGAAATTTCTCAAATAAGAATTAGAAGATAAATTTTTCAGAAGAAGATAGAACAGGAAAATACAGCAAATGCTTAACTGCAGATTTCAYTGCCATCTTTTCTTCCCTCATAATGGTAAGACCATTTTACACARGGCTTAGATACTCTATATAAGGAAACCAAGCCATAGGCTGGTGAATTAATTAACTTTGCAGCTGTCATGCCAAAGGCTATTAACAGCCACACAAGCAGAACCTTCTCCTTCTCAGCATCAGTGTCTATTTCAATAAGCCTCTTTGCCTTTTTAGCTGTGTCCTATCAAGAAAAATGGAGCAATAAGAAGATAGTGCACTGGGAAAGAAATTATTTTTTTTTAAATGGTTATTCAGAGTAAGCATTACAGTCATTAAAAAGCTTGGCATACGTCCAGGTATATAGCAAAGAACATGTCTGAGTGCCCTCCAAATGATTCAGTCATTGAATACTTTCGTAGAATCAGAACCAAAGAACACTTTGGGTTGCAAGGGACTTCAATGATCATCTAAGTCCAATCCYTCTGCCGTGGACAGGGACACCTCCCACTAGACCACATCACTCAAATCCCCATCCAACCTGGCCTCGAATACTTCCAGGGATGGGACATCCACAGCTTCTGTAGGCAACCTGTTCCARTGCCTCACCATCCTCACAGTAAAAAATTTCTTCCTAATACTTAGTCTGAACCTGCCCTCTTTCAGCTGGAAGCCATTCTTCCTTGTGCTGTCACTATGTGTCCTAGCAAAARGTCCCTCTCCAGCTCTCTTGTAGCCTCCTTTAGTAACAGGAAGGCTGCTATAAGGTCTCTCTGGAGCCTTCTATTTTAAAAATCTGAGCTGTCTCAGCCTGTATTTATAGGAGAAGTGCCCTAGTCCTCTGATCATCTCTTGGCCATCCTCTGGATTTGCCCCAACAGGTCCATGTCATCCCTGTGCTGCGACCCCGGAGYTGGATGCAGGGTTCYTGGTGGRGTTTCACCAGAGAGGARCAGAGGGGCAGAAYCTCCTTCYTTGCCATGCTGGCCAAGCTGCTTTGGATGAGGCCAGGACACATTTGGCTTTCTGGGCTGCAAGAGCACATTGCTAGGTCATGTCCAACCTCTCATCCATGAACACCACTAAGTACTTCTTGGCAGGGATGCTCTTGATTCATTCACTGTCCAGCCTCTATTTGTGCCTGAGATCGCCTTGACCCCGGTGCAGGATGTTGAACTTGGTCTTGTGGACTTCATGAGGTTCACACAGGCCCACATCTCAAGCCTGTCTTGATCCATTTGGATGACCTCCCTTTCCTTCAGCATGCCAACTGTGCCACAGAGTGTGGTGTCATCGGCCAACTCGCTGAGGGTGCACTCAATCCCAGTGCCCATGTCACYRACAAAGATGKGAAACAACACAGGTCTCAACACTGACCCCTGAGGCATGACTTATGACTTGCACTGATCTCAACAAGAATTTTGTTTGGACACTATTTTGGACACTATCCAGAAGTAAGCTAAAAAAAAAAATAAATAAATGAATAAATAAAAATATATATCCCAGTTTAGATGGCCRGAAGATGATCTCAAAGGATGTCACAAATAATTCAACAGACTGGGATTAACCTTACTGAAAAAAGTAAAATTGTCAAGAAGGATGAAAATGTGGACAAGCACAGGACCATTTAATTCCTAGAGATGGAACTTTTCTTAACATTAGAAGGTTTGTATTAGGTAAGATTTTGGACTAGACTACCATAATGCACTGCCTCATAAAAACTGCAAATAAAGGAGATGCCTGATAAGCATGCAGCTCCTGTTCACTTAGATGAGATGTTCTGAGCTCACATTACCTTGATCAAAACTATTATTACAGTAGTGTCTGAAATAGTTTGTGCATTGCACAAATGTCAGAAAGAAGTATGTCACTTATTGTTTCTGGACTCTTAGCTGTTTTTCAGAGTTTGGTATTGGTGATCCTAAGTATAGGCAGATAAAATAAACCAACCTTCTTTATGTGGAATCTTATCTGAACAGAAAAATACTGTACTTAACACTCTAACTCAAGGTAAAAATAAGTATTTTTATCTATGTAAAAGTCATAACTGCAACAGAGCTTAAAATATAAGCTTTGTTCAGTGGAAAATAGTCAAACAAGTTTCCTGAGACATAATCCCTACATAATAAAACTAGTTTACAAACAAAAGAGAGACTGAATGTCATAACCCACTGGTTGRGGGTGTGATGTTCATTTTTTTGTCTTGCAGAACAAAGACATGTCAGGGAACTTCCTATGCTTTTATTGTACAGTTGCTATAATTTTGGCAACCAGCCCACTGCTTTCACTCAAAGGCACAGGCTAACATGCCCTTCTTACAATACATTTCCACAAAAAGTGTTAGCTATAAGCCCTTAATTTTGTACAGTACACTTCTCACCTCTCGCAACACGCTCCTCAAAGGCACTGGCKCACGAACCACCACACCCAAGCCAAAGTGCTGGAACACAACACACCTTTACAGAAGCTCCCCAGTCCCACAGCCAAGTCCAGTATGGATTATGGGGTAGATTTTGCTCACTGTGCTTAGCCCAGACAAAGAAAACACAGAGTATCACCAGTCCTCAGGTCCTGCCTTGGTCCTGCCACATGGGTGGTCCAGAGCTGGGGCACACAAAAAAACCAAAAAAGTAAGACAGGAGGAAGAGACGGAAAAGAAATAGAGCCAGGGGAAAAAGAGAGGGRTGGGATGTGGTCCCTCCCTTTTACAGTTAACCTGGAGCACACCTCTAATATAAACTAGATTTTTCACAYTGTTTTGTTGGAAGGCTCAATAATGTCCCTCAATTATTTCTTGTATCTCTGGACAGTTTTAAGTTTTTAAAATTTTGTGCATGCCTTTGCCTCCTTGCAGAAAAATAAGAGGAACAACTGGCCCCTTTATAGAGGAGAAACAGGATAACTTATTGGTCCAGGTACCAAACCATTTGACTGAGAGTGTTCAAGAAAAAMCTAGATCAAGTGGGAACATCTCCATTCCATTTAATGAGTTTTCTGGAGACTGGCTACTACTGTGCTCATTTTCCTGCAGCAGTTCAGCTTTGTTGCTACCAGAAAAGCATTGCCATTTTATCCAGATACTCTGCCTCATTGTTGAAAAAGAACAGACACATCCCAAAGCTATAATTTCTGAAAAAATAAACAAAAATTAAGATGACCAAGCATTTCTAATCTGAAAAACTGTTTGTAGCTTTCACAAACAACTACAAAAATAGTTATGGCAGTTCTGCAAGTTTTACTGTGTGATTTTTGTCAATGGTTTATTTTGAGATTGTATTGTAAATGTTTTCATTGAACTATGGTACAAGTTAAAAGTGAACTGAAATTGATTTTGAATAATATACACATATAGTGGAAAGAAAAGCTGAAATCCTGATCTCCTGAAGACTAATGATGGTTCTGCCACCGACTTCAAGTGAATTCATATTGCACTTGAATATTTTCTGCACAATTTAGGGACCATTTTGGATAAAACTAGTCTGCACCCACGATTCTTGACAGATGCATTTAAATGAATTTACTTCATTTACTCAGAGTTTAAAATGTGGATACAAATGTATTTGATGCTATATTTGTGAATATGCACATACTCTAAAATTCCTTCAAAATTTTAGGATTTTGCTATAGATATTTAAAATAAACCTATTATAGATATTTAAAATAAACCTATTATCATACATATAAGATCCTCTCAAAAGTTATATACATCTCTTTGCTGGAAGAACTAAATCACGATTTTTCCATTTTAAAATGCTAGAGGTGAAGTATCAGTGAGGAAGCTAGTAGAGCAAGATCTTTCTCAGTAATTCTGGAGGAAAMTATGTGAGACACAGCAAATCTCATTCTGAAATGGAAAACAAGGTTGACCTTATTTTAATGATTTGCCCAGAAAACAACAACAACAAAAAGTATTCAAACTTAGCTGCATTTTGAAAATAAGGAGGAAAAAATACTCTCTGTGCACAGTAGGAAGTTCCTCTGCCTTTCATATTTCTAATTCCAGGCAGCATGCTATCTGCTCCAAGGAGCAAGAAAACAAATGCCAAGCTTTAATCAGAATTATATTGGCTGTGTAGGGACTTTCAGATCATTTGCCCATTCCTAACAATGTCATGCAGATTTCCTTCAGAATATCAATGCAGAGGCCTTTGCCCTTGCTGTGAAGAAAAGGTTGCAAAATACTGAAGATGAGCAGCAAGTCTGTTTCAGGTTAACATTTCTTTTTGTAATGGAGAGAGGAGGAAAGGGTAAAAGTTCTGCTCTAATTTAATTCCTTAATGAAACTAAGACTTAGAATCCCTGCAGTGTAGTGCCAACCTTTTCTCTGGTGTCAAGCATTTTTTTTTCYTTAAATACATCTTGGATAATGCTGTAGACCTATGGCTGTCTGAGGGTTGGCTTGGAGGCCATTAATAAGATATACTGTACTGTATTTGATGGGCCTTACACATCTACCTTATTCAAAAATCTTTTTTTCCAGGGAGTAGAGCTCTGTCTTTAAATAAGAAATGTTAGATCATTCCAAAATTTCTTTATTTCTTTACAGAAAATGATAGCTTTTACCTACTTAACTGTTAAAATTTTAAAGAGATGTTATTTTCTGCTTCCTTTTATCCCCAGTGTCTCTAAAATCCTTAGTCTTCTTTCTCTTATTCTGTGAAGGAATAATAAAACATGCCCAGGAATGGGAAGTCTTCAGTGGGGGTRAGATACACATTGGCCATCATATTATTTGGACAGCAAGGAAGATGGAGAAAACATGACAAGAAAAATAGCTCTGCTTTTATAACTTGTRATTATGAAGAAAAAAGCAACTGCTTTAGATGTATTTGAAAGCCAGTGCTGTGTCTCCCCTTACCTTCCCTCAGTCTTCTGGCCAAAACTGGTTCTAATTAGGTTTTTTTTTTAAATGGCTATTATATATCTGTTTAATTTCTGTCACTATTACTATGGTTTGAATCAATTGTTATCATTGACAGATGTTAGTGAACATGAGGTAATAATCAGAAATATTTGTATCTTTCATCCATGTCTATTTTACAAGATGTTCTTGAAAGAGATATGCTCTACTTGATAGTTGAGCTTGCATGTTCTTATCAGAACCTCTTCCATTCTGAATTCATCTTTCCTGGACATGACTAAACAGGTCTGGAAATTCTAGAAGAGATTTCATCCTGGCCTATTACTGCAAATACTACAACAGAAACATATTTCAGGGAGCACATAATACAGTGAAATATTTATAATTGTTTCACAGTCAACTACTTGTGTTTTTCTAACTTTTTTAATTTCTAATTTGCACTATATGTKCTGGTACCAGTTTAACACTGTGTTTGTCCTTCATGCTCCTTTTTTTCTACTGCCTTCCTGATCATCCCATGCTGGTTTTTCTAAATGCTCAGTTCTCTCTGTAATAAGGCYTCATGATATATTCARTCTAGATGTCCTGACATGTTAGATTTTCACTTTTGTTTACCTTTTTATTTAATTTTCTCTTA
>QVAJ01000059.1:425427-457216 GCA_003546035.1 Mixornis gularis | reverse complement strand
AATAACTGGGATTAAATGTTTGAGTTCCTGATCCCAGAATCACAGAATTAACTAGGTTGGAAAAGACCTTTGAGATCATTGAGTCCAACTTCTGACCTAACACCACCTTGTCAACTAGACACACAATGTGTTGGATTTCATATTATGAGCTAAGATTACTAGAAAAGAATTTCAGATCATGTTTCTCACCTCTTCCTCTTTCTTTTTGGSGTATGCTAATAACCAATTGCTCTATATCCTTCTAATGTGAAGTCTGCCTATACATCTAGTTTAACTATTTAACTATGCCTTTAGAGGGCAATAGTCAGTTTCTTCACTACGTGATGCATGTAAGCATACATTCAAGATTCCATTGGTTTTTTCCCCCCATTACATAAGGGATATTAGACATCACATATCTGCTTTTTTTTTTTTTTTTCCAGCACCCTGCCTACATTGCCTAATCGATGGTGAGGAACTGATATGCCACAGGAGAAAAAGATATACAATCAAGGACCCAACAAAGCTAGAAGTGATGCACACTAGCTCAGTCTATCWTCCTTCACCACTAGCCATGAAGTAAATTCACAAGAGAGAGAAAGGTGTACCACTGTGAGAGACAGTGAGATAATTCTTCTGAAATGGCCTAGAAAGTCCATGTTGGAGACTCTTTATCTCTTCCCAGGTCAGTGTAACTTAAGTTAGGGGCTGAAAAGCAAAGCTGCATTAGGGATTTTCGATATGGACAGCTGCATGGATGATATGAAAGCTGCAGAATGGATGTTTTRTAGAAGGCTTTTTAACAGTTGTGCTATCTTCTTTACTGCTTTTATTTCCACATTTATTTCTTTTCTGAGTTGTTCTGCATTTAAATGTTCCTACTAGGATCCCTAACATCCCCTAAAATAATAGGAGATTAGTATGATTAGTCTGTGTCAGCTTAATCAAATTCTAAGTACCATTTTCTCAGTATCTTTGTGCATAGGTCAAGCAGAGAAGAAAATCAGAATAAGTCCAGCTGGACATAGGGACTTTCCAAAAATCCGTTTTATAAACAGCTCTACAAAGGAATTTGAATAAGAAAGTAATGTAGRACAGATATGTGCAATGGATGGCTCAACGGACAGGAAAGTCATGAAAGTTCAAAAGACTAGGCAGAAAACTAGCCTTCAAATTCAAGTTTCCAAACAACAGTGAAATTTTGATGTTTAGCAGAATTGTATTTCAGAAGTATTATAGATGTTGCTATTAATTTTCAGAAAAAGAAAAAAAGCCTGAGAAACAAARTAAATTCCCTTTTCAATGCTTAAATATTAAGAAGATGGGTAAAATACAGTCTCCACTTGTAAAAATATGTATRCATGTGGATACTTTGTGCAAGAAATACGGACATGAAACATTAACAAGAGAAAAAAAAAAAAGTGGTACTACTCTTTTTGGAAAAAGAACCAGTTCCTTCATTCTTGCAATGTCTAATCTTGCACTTTTCCTCCAAATCAAAACTTTCACACAGCTGTGTTTCTCAAATAAATATTCCTAGTTTTAGAATTAATTAAAAAGAAAAAAAAAAGGCCATCTTTCAAAACACAGTGGTATTTTATTTCTATTAAACAACACATAATAAGTTCCACAGAGATACTCAGAATATTTGAAATACACAATTTATACTTTTTCTGGTTTGTTTTTATTTTCTTAGCTAGTGCTATCACGGTTCTAAATGGTGTGTGGCACAGAAATATCTTACCTAGAAGACACTGAGCTGTCTTGGGAACTGTAATGCCATGTTGGAGGAAAGGTTTTGTGTGAACTAATTTGCTTTAGCTATGCTGTGCTGAAATGGCTAGACATGTCCTAGAAATATTTGTATCAAATGTCATTGCACTACAGAGACCTTGTCATATATCAATTGAAAATAAAAGCRACAATTCCCATTGTCATGGTAATCATGTCTCAGTGTTTCTCAAGAGGAATTAGACATTCAAATAAGATCTTACATGCCATCTTTGTGGACTTGGATTTTGGCCTCCTTAATTTGTTTTTTAATTGCAGTTTCACTGAGGATACTTAGCATGAGACATAAACACATGAAGTACTAAACTTGTCAGCGGCCTGCCAAAAATATCTCTGATTGATCAGGTAAGACACTAAAGGAATTGTAAGAAAATTGAACAATGCTTCATACTAAAACACATGTTGTTCCCCATAATACATTCTTAAAGGTCATCTATCTGGGTATCCTTCAAGCACATTTTCCTTGCCTCTTCACCCTTAGTTTTTTCCTATAAGATGCAGTTCATTGTAAAAAAAAAAAAAAATAAAAATCTTTTGATTAATTAGCTTTCATTGTTTCAAAACAGAGAACAATTTTCCTGTGTTTTATGTCTCAAACCTGCAAATATTTACTACTTAACATGTGTGATTCTGTCATTTCCAAGGACAAATAAAATTGAGTAAAATTACTCATGTGTAAAAGAACTTGGAGGAAAAAAATCTATGTATTAAATTGTATCAATTTCATTTTTCATTGTTTTTTTCGCCCTGAAAACTAATATAATTGCTTTTTCAAACTGGTCTAAAACATACTCTTTTTTTGTTCCCAATCACAATTTTTCTGTTGCCCTTACACATGTAAAGTACATGTGCCCTCACGCATTAGAAGTACAACTCACGATATCTATAGCTATTTTTCATTTTATTGGAGTAGACCATAGCGGCTCTCATGCTGCATTCTGTASTATGTTTTGCTTGTGTTTTCTGATAGAACACTGCTAGATGACTACCACCAATATCTGTTATATTGCCTTTCCCTGATTTGCCCAGTCTCGTTTTTATTCTGTTGCTGTCTATCAGGCCAAAGAGTTTCTTTCAAAGGAACATCATCTGGCACATGCTCCCAAACCATAGGAGTTCTCTCTTCTTTCTCACATCAGTGAGAGACTAAGGTTTGCTTTCCTTGTCCTAACTAGGTCTCTTTGGATGCTTCYTGTATTTTAGGAATTGTCTTATCAGTGAATTGCATGCAGCAGATGTGATAAGAGTGTTACAACTCCATCAAGGAACTAAGCCCCACACAGCCATTTGTTCACTACCCCCTGGTCAGATGGGGGAGAGAACCAGAAGAGAAAAGTGAGAGAATTCATGTTTTGTAATAAAGACCATTTAATAGGTAAAGCAAAAGTGTACACAAGCAAAGCAAAATGAGGAATTCAYTCACCACTCCCCCTGTGGTGGAGTCAGGGGTTCAACCATTCCCAGGAAAGAAGGACTCCATCACCTGTAATGGTGATGTGGGAAGACAAACAGCATCCTGAATATTCTCCCCTTCCTTTTTCTTCCATTTCTGCCTCCATATCTATATGCTAAACATGATGCCATATGTTATGGAATGTCCCTTTGGTCAGTTGGAGTTCAGCTGTCCCAGCTGTGTCCCCTCCCAGCTCCTTGTGCACCCCCAGCCCACTCGCTGCTGGGGCAGTACCAGAGGCAGAAAAGGCCTTCATTCTGTGTAAGCRCTGCTCAGCAGTAAGTAACTAAAACCGACCCTGTTCTCAGCACAAAACGAAAACACAACCCCATACCGCCTACGGTGAGGAAAATCACCTGAGCCAAAACCAGCACAATGGTGCCGATGTCGCCCAAAAGCCCTGCCTTCAGTTTTTTTTTCCAGGTTTTTATCTGAAATCACAGTAATCTTCTCTCAGAAATCTTCTGCATATCTATGGATTTTGCATATACAGAGCAAGTGTATATTTCTCYGTGTATGTGTATATGTATATAAATATATAAATACCCTCATTAGGGATGTCCATCCAGTGTTTCCTTGGCTTTAACAAGTCTCTGCTTTTCAACAAAACTTCCCTGTAATTCAGTGATGACTTCTAAAACTGAGAGGATTTACTGTGTGAACCCTCAGAGATATGTTTCGGACCTGGAACTACRCAGAATTTGTATTAAAGGTTTTGGTAATCGAATAAAGAATTTTCTTATGTAGTGGGGCAGATGCAAGTGCTTGAGAAGGATAAATTTTGAATTAAAAGAGGATTTTACAAGTGAGGATATGGCCTCAAAGTAACATGATGAAATTCAATAAAGGTAAGTGTTATATCTTTTAAGTCAACCTGGTCTTCTGTCCCCAGCAAATACCAAATTTAAAACAGGCAGGAAAATCCTGCTAGGAGAGTGGAAATAACTGATCTGGGTGTTTTATCTATTCAAATATGGTATTTGAGGCAAAATTACTTAGTTGCAGATATGACAAATATCATTAASTCCATTTTTAAGAAAAGARAAATAATAATTTTTTTATTAGTTGTTTGCCTTAGAATTACCATGCCAACATTTTTAATAGAGATGTTTACAAGGAATTCTTCCTATGATGACAGAAACAGGAGAGATGGAAATAGGTAAGGTTACAGGAAACACAATATTAATCTTCACACAGCAAACTGTCACTGTGTTTACGAAGTATTTGTAAACACAAAGAATTTTTCATATCATCAAGATATAATTAAGTTGACTTATTGAAGRAATTATTATTTTTAGAAACTGGGGGAAAATATTTGCTTGCAAGGACAGCTAAATAATAGATCAGACTACTTTGTGAGGTTTCAAAAAGTAGATAAGATAGAGCTATTTTTTACAGGCTAAAACAGAGGACTGGTTGGAATGCTTCATAATGGCTTCTCAAACCCCAAGAAATACAGTTTCTATGCATATTCCAGTCACTACTGCCAATGGCAGTTTCATCACCATTTTCAGTGATTAAGTAATCTAAATGCAATTAAAAGTCTCCTCAGCATGCCAGAGAGATACACAACAGCTACCTATCATTATCTTCCTTTTACAGATGGAGAAATCAAAGGGTGGAAGACAATAAATGCCTGCAAGACAGCAAAATATGATTTTTCAGAACTCAGAATTCAGTTACATTGCTTTATTCTATGAGTAAGARCGAGTCGCTCAACAATGTGCTTTAAGGGACTTCCCATAACCATATATTTAATCATAAACTCCCTTTAATGTAGAAAGGGTTAAAAGATATGAAGATATAGACTAAAAGTACTGCTTTCTTTAAACATCTCTGGAGCTATTGTTCTAACTTCCCTGGAGGTTTTTGAAAGTYCCGCTTAAGAATAATAATTGAAGAGGGCAGCAATGTGTTTTAAGAAAATGTTTTGGAAAATGTACTGCTCCATTTATGGCACTAAAAGTCTGTGTTTTTGAAAGCTAAAGTAGGGGAAGAACAGCTGGGATGACATCTCTTGTCCACATTTGGGAATTCAAATGAAAAATATACGACTTTGCCAGTGKTGGAGTTTTATAGAAAATGTTTTGTTTACTGCTTGTAAAACTGATGATTTGACTGAATCAACAAGATGCCCAAATAATAGTCCACAGTTTGCACCTGCTTGTCTTGTTTTGATGAATGTGAAACAATGCAGATTAAGCATGACCAGGTGTAATGCAGGAGCACATATGCTCAAGAATTCTCTTTTTCTTTTTCCTCCTTCCCTCCTTAAATCAGTTTTCACAAGCTTTTTTTTTTTTTAAGGATCCCAACAGATATGTTCATAGCCCTTTCACTCTGATAATTGTGCATCACTTAAACTCTCCTTCTTTCCTKCATTTTGCTGATCTAAAGTTTTTGCTCAAAATACCACTTTTTTTATGTGACTGCAAAGAACATGATACTTTCTTGCCTCTGCACTGAAGAGCTAATAATGAGAAAATATTGTGTGTGTCTTTGGCAACTAGAAGACCCTAGAGAAATCTGAAGATCTCTTTCCAGAAGAATCTTATTACTACTGGGAAACTTTATAATTTTTAACTTACTCCAAGGTTTTTATTTTTCTTTTGCATGTTTGTGTGTGTGCATGAATTTTCTTTTTGAACTCCAGATTAAGTTTGATATATTTTTCATTAAGTACAGTGATAAAGAATGTACCAAAACCAGTACCTCCAACAGAGAGCAACAATCTTTGTCTTCCCAGTGTTAAATATCATTTTTCCTTCTGGTATCAACAATCTGTGTCTATAGGAACTGATTTCCCTCCAAGCATTCAGTTTTCACTAATGAATTAATTAATAAAACCCAGGTTTCTTTACATTAGGAACACAGATACTATTTCCAGCTCATTGATGAACTGGAGTTGTTCAGAGAGTTGAGGTGCAAGATTAATCTGTAGTTATGTGTTTATTACTGTTGAGATATGCACACGCATACGTGTGGAATGAAATCTTGGGGGAAAAAGAAATATAAAGGAAAGAAGTGCATCCATATGTTTTATCTGGGTCAGTTCTAAATACTCCATGGGTAAAAAAWGAAGACACCAAACTGGAAATTTCATTAAGAAAAAAAGATATTGTTAAAGCCAGTGTGAGAAATTAGTATTTATCACTGGCAGTTGAAATCTGCACTAAAATTTAGTATTCCTTGSCTCTGTCACATCTCTGGACAGAAAGGAATGGGAATGAATCTATCACAAARATTCTATTTTCAGTGACATGGTAGCCTCAGTGGAAAATTTGAGAAAAAAAATCTTATTAAAAAGTTATTCCCATTAATTAATGAATGTATAAATTAACAGTTGCTTAACATATTTACAAGTGTCTCTACATAAACAGAGGCTGCTGAAAAAAAATATAGAGCTGCAATCTTTTTACTACTTATGTCAAGCAAGAATAATATGCAAAACATAAACTTCACATAAAAATGAGACAAGAAATTCAGTGCTTATTATGAGAAAACCCCCGACTGTAACATGAAGGTTATGTGGATTCTAGCAGCTTAATTTGAAGCTGACTCTAATTGTAACAACAGGAGTCTCTCCTTTTGTGACAAAAGTAATGAGATCACTCATATAGTCATAGGATAGCCTGAGCTGGAAGGGACCCTCAAGGGTCATCAAAGCCCARCTCCTGCASAGGATGACCCCAAAAGTCACACTCTGTGCCCAAGAGTATTTTCCAAACACTTCTTAAGCTCTGTCAGGTTTGGGGCTGTGACCACTTCCTTGGGGAACCTGTTCCAGTCCCCAAACACACTCAGGGTGAAGAAACTTGTCCTAATATCCAACCAAAACCTCCCCTGACACAACTTCAGGCCATTCCCTTGGGTCCCGTCACAGGTCAGCACAGAGATGAGATCAGTGCTTGCCCCTCCTCTTCCCCTCACGAGGAAGCTGTAATTGTAATGAGGTCTCCTCTGAGTCTCCTCCAGGCTGAACAGACTAAGTGACCTCAGGTACTCCCCTCCAGACCCTTCACTGTGTTTGCAGCCCTACCTTAGATGCTGTCTAATAGCTTTATATCTTGTTTATATTGTGGCACCCAGAACTGCCCCCAGCACTCGAGGTGAGGCTGCCCCAGTGMAGAGCAGGACAATCCCCTCCCTTGCCCAGCTGGTGATGCTGTGCCTGGTATTATCAGTSAACTGGAGGAGGCAGTGGAGCACACACTCATCAAGTGTGTAGATAAAACCAAACTCAGAGGAGACAAGTGCGTGTGCTTGGGGGTAGGGACACATCCAAAGAGGCCTGGACAAGCTARAGGAATGGATTTATAGGAATCTTGTGAATTAGAGCAAGGACAAACATGAAGTGCTAGTCCTGGGGCAGAAGAGTTCCTGTATTGGCAGCAGGTTGCACGGAGACAGGCTGGGAGCAGCTCTGGGAAATCTATGGTGAGCAGCAAGACCAACCTGAGCCAGCAAAGAGGGCCAACAGCTCCTTGGTCTATATGAACAGGACCATGGCCAGGAGATASAGGCATCAATTTATCCTCTACTCATTAGACCAAATCCACAACACTTTGTTCAGTTTTTGTCCCCTGACAAGAAGAAAGACATCAACAAATTAGAGTGTATTCTGGAGAGGATCCTCAGGGTAGAGACAGTGGGAGAACTTGCCCTGTGTGATCATGCTGAGAGACAAGACCAGGAGCAAGGATGGCTTTAAGAGCAGCCTCCCAAATCCTTTCATGGATGTTATCAAGGAGATGGAGGAGCCTGACCTTTCTCAACTGTGTGATGGGAGGACGTGGGACAATGGCCACAAACTGGGCCAAGAGACATTCATGTTGGATACAAAGGGAAATTTCTTCACCTTAAGGACAGCTCAGCAGTGGCTCAGGCTGCCCAAACAGGCTGCAGTTTTGGAGGTTTTCAACATCTACTGGGACAAAGCCCTGAGCAACCAGGTCTGAACTCAGAGCTGGCCCGACTCTGAGCAAGAGCTCACAAACTCCCTTCCAGTCTGAATTTTGTGTAGTTCCATGATTCTATGAAAATCCTGTTTCCTGACCAGAACAATGCAGATACTATAAATAAATGAACAATGCAGATACTATAAATAAATGTGAAAGCGATGTTTGTGTGAGACTTTGTCCAAGAAGTTGCACAAGGGTTTACAGTTATACCTAGAAGAACTTCCCGCTTTGGCTTTATGGGAGAAGATCTATCTTCTATAAAGGATATTATACATAGACATTTATGAGGAGAACTTTAGTTTGGTTTTTTTTTTCTGAAACATGAAAAAGAGGAGATCAGCTTGTGGCTGCTTTTCTGTGGACAAGTTTCTGCTGTTATTTTTGATAAGGATTAGTAGTAGGAGGTAACAAAACCAATGATCAAAGGTACAGTTAACTATAACAAGCAAAACTCCTGAGGAAAGAGACTCAGTATGAGTAAACCTTTAGAGAACTAACTTCAGCCTTAATTATTTCAAAGTATAGAAAAAAAGAGTTTCTTTCTTTCTTTCTACTTTTCTTTATATAAAACCCATGTCTTTATTTACTATCGTTTCTGTTTTGTAGTTTCAAATTCCCTTACAATTCTTTCCAGAGAGAAACTGTTTCTCACTGAGGTCTCATAACATTTGTTTATGGACTTTTTTTTTTCTGAGTTTTATGCCAGAAGTCTAAGAACTATGCCTAGAGGTGAAAATGCTAACAGTGACCATAAAGGCCCTTTGCTGATCAGAGAGACATGGTAGGCTTTTGTTTTGGCAAGTACCTTCCTCTAATCTAACTTTTTTTTCTCTGTTTTTTAAGAAATCACAGCAAAGTCTCTTAGGAGGTGCCATCTGATACTGGAGAAGAGTCTGTTTTATTGTCTTTTATGCAGGCAGACACTGTAGGCAGACCCTGTCTGATAGAACTGAACATAGTTTGTTCCTTTCCTGAAGGCAGCAAGACTCAGTGAAGATGCCCTGCCCTAAGCTGCCCACTGAACATCATCCATCTGCATGGAAAGAGAAGGCAAATAAATACTTAACTCAGAGATTTCATTTAACATTCACTTTAAAATCACTTCACAAAACTATTGKTACTTTGAGGTTTGTTTATCCAAACTGTGGGCGAGAACTGTAAAACCAAGAATTCGAAATTCCCATGTATCACATTTTCTACTGATCAAAGGAAAAAAAATATATACTTCTCGTTCACTCACATTCTAATTAATCCCCACTACACTTGCTCTCTTTCTTAGTCTTGGTTTGCAGGTTAGCCAGTTTATGGACCATTTGATATGCAAATCAAGGACGAACATATCCACAGGTTTTTTGCAGGTTGTAATCTTTGACTTGTGAGTSAGATCTTTTGGCAACATGCTTGGAAAGCTGCTAACTGAGCAAGCAGGTTTCTGAAAKCAAAAGTTGAAATAATAATGATTTATTAGTATGATCACTTTCTTCAGTATTTCTTTATCTTGCAGAAAGATATAACATAAWATGTTTGTCTCAAAAATTTATGTTGACATAACTGTATTGCATTTCCAGTAYAATCATACCTTGAAAAACTATTTTGTGCTGATAAAAAAGACAAAAGAGACATGCCATTTTCATTAGCTTAGTCCATATGGGTTCCTATTTAGATGTTCTATCAGCATTGTGAGAAGTTAGGTTCCAGTAATAATACAATCATTGGAATCATCTGGTGTGGCTTCAGTAAAAATGTTGATGAACATCTGGCTAACAGAAAATATAAATGAGGTTTTAATATAATTTAACTTAAAAATATGTCATAAAATCTATGAGAAATTGGGGTGTAAAATAGATGCAATAAAACATAGAAGATATTTTTTTGTGAGTTCCAGAGTTGCGTYTTCTGTCAGCCATTGCATCTCTATGGATCACAATGAATGTAAACATTAAATAAGATAAAAGACYAGAGTCTTTTTTTGAAAACAACTTTTTTGACTCTAGAAATACTTATTTTTTAATCTTTATTGAGTATATATTTYTGTTTCTTTCAATAGTTTCACAGTAGTAGCTTGGAGATTAGCAAAAAATAATTTCTTCTAACTGGAGGCATTAAGTCTCAGTATAATCTGATGGTCAATAGAAATTTTTGGATATTATCTTGTCAATTTAAAGCCAGAGACTTTATAAATTTTTTTTTTTAATCATCTTATTGAGTCTGCAGGAAGTCTAAACCTTAATATACTGGTTTGTCCTATAACCACAGACTAAATGCTCTCCTCTTCCATGATTCATGTATTGATAGTGCTTTCTTCCACTGGAACAAGGATAGGTTACATCAGAAGACAAAGTGCCTTCTGCTTGCCCAAAACGCCTTTTTCATTGCTTTTGCATGTATGTCCATGTGGAACATAGTGTTGAAAAATACTTAATGATGCAAAGCCCCCACATCTGGYAGGGTTCCTCAGTACTGCCACTGTCAGTACCTTTAGTAGGGGTTGTATCTACCTTGTTGTTACAGTAAAGCTGGATAAACATGCCTGATTTATAWTGAACCATTTGGTTAAAATCTGAGCCTTTACCCATCTTCTTGGGCAGGCTGTAAAGGCTGCTCTGCAGTTCCCYTTCAGGCAGATCTGTTCATTATGCAGAGAAAATGTGTCTACTACAGATTTTGTCAGACACTTTAATGACACTTGTGGAAGCCCCACCTTGGTAATCTGGGCACTTTGTATTATAAACAATGTATTTACAGGTTCTGACACTGAAAAATACAGTGCACACTATTTGTATGCTTATATATATATGTATATSCATAAAGTTTACATGTCTATAAAAGTGTTGAGAGGAGACTTCCAGGCATAAAGTAGGTTTTTAGATTTGTTCCAGTTAATTTATTATCTTAAATACTTTGGAAGAGAAAGCAACAGAAATCACAGCAGAACAGAGATTTTAGTTTATGAATAAAGGTCAGAGAAGAATATCAGCTTTCACAAAACCTTCAGATGTGAGCACTTTGATTTGATGAAAGACGAAAAAAAGCGTATTTTCATCAGGACTCACATAATAATACATACTTGCTATTAGTGAATCTTCATTAATTCAAACCATATTCTCTGAAGATTCCAGATTGAAATTTATTTMATCATAAGTACCTATAAATTTTTCATGTCCAGTACACAACATAATGCTTATAGAGTAAATAACAAATGCTAATGAGGCAGTAGCCATCTATCCACCCCACACACACTGATATTATTAAGCTGCAAAATAGGTAATAAAAAGTTATTTTATTTCAAGTACCATTTTTTGAGAAAAACCATGTAAATGTTGATGCATGGTGAATTAAAGTAAATTAATCTGATTATATGAGTGAATTGAACAAGCTGTGCAATATAAATATTTTAATCACTTCTTGATCCAGAAGTACCTCATTTACAAATGAGCAATTACTTTCTACCTCATGGGACTTGTCTTTAATTATGAGGCAGTCTAGTTGGTGCAATACAAAAAGTACATGTAAATATCAAACATCAGGCCCTTGAATCTGTCATTTGTCATATGAACAGCATTTTATATCCCTTTGTGCAACCCTGGTTTTGTTTTACACTTGTGATTTTATTTGTTGTGTTTTTACCTGAGCAGACCAGTCATTATGAAGCTTTCATTTAATCTGTGGACATAGAAACACTTCCCAGTGGAAGTTTTAATGTAGATCTATTAAATTTAAGCTTAGGCTTGTATTTCTCAATTCCTCATAGACCAGCCTGCCAGTGCTTTAGGCCTGAGGACCAGAGGTTAAAAACAAAGTTCTGCTATAAAAGTGAACTATTATGTGTTGTTTGTCATATGTGAGATATGTATGCCACTAGTCCTACTAAAAACTTACTCAACCTACTGGGTACTTATGTTTCCATTACTATAGCAAAGGATATTGGTATCTACGGATGGAACAATGCATGCAAAAGGAGACCAAAGAATTTTGTGTGGCACACTATGGTGCACTGCTCTGGTCATTGTTTATTTGTGGGGTAGGAAGTAGCCTTCCCAGCCCAACAGAGCAGGTAGTTTCAGCAGGTGTGGTGGTGTGATTTTATTTAATGTYAACCTTTTTAAATGGTCTGTTCCAGTTTCCCCAGCCTGTTGGTTTATTCCAACCTTCCCCTCCCTCTCCGAATTGTCTRTCACTCCCCAAACTGCCTTTTGTCCMACCTACCTGAATACTAATCCTCCGTAAWCCCTGCCCTTTGTTCTAGAAARTTCTCTGTCAGTCCTTGTTGTCCCATCCCTCTGCCTAAACTCTTCTGTGACCCTGCCTCCTAATGTTGTCAATCCACAGCCGACCCCACCTTCAGGTCTGGAAGTTTCCATGTTTCTATTAGTTCCCTCAARCTGTGTCCTCCTCTTGTTTTCCCCCATTGGTTTTGGTTCTGTAAGTCCCTTCTCTAGGTCCTCCCCTATACAATCCCTATTAATTGAAGAATTGTACCCACCCTTTGTACCTCCCCTGTTTAAAAGACTGTGCAAACTACTGGTTTTGGTTCTTCGTTCTGGCCCTCTCTGGGGAGTGAGCTATCCTAAGAACCCCCCAAAGGACCCCCCTGTCCATCGAGGTCTGTAGGGAGCAGAAGCAGCTCTGCTCTTGYGGTTTGGGGATGGCCGCTCTCAGCACGGGCCAGAGTGAGGGGCTGGCTGGGGGTTCTCTGGTCACTCTCACCTCACGTCAAGTAGATGTCATTTGTGTACTGCATTTCTTGTTTTGATGAAAATTAAAGCCTCGTGTTCACTTGCTGCTAATTGTTTCACTTCTGTGCAGCCTGCACTGGAAATGCAAAAATAAAGGACTGAGAACCTTGGAGACAGAATTGTTAGTGTCCCAATTACTAATATTTCCTTTAAGGAGACAGACTTCCTAGTGTTACGTGTATATAAAACACTGATTTTATACGATGTAAGAGTGATTCATGTGCTTTTGAGGCAACACTTTAGTCCATACAACATTTCAATTTTATATAAGATATATTTGAATGGACTTACTCATATTCAAACAGTTTGTATGCTTTAGAAAGCAGGGAAGAAGTTTCCCTGGGTCATTTCAGAGAAGTGCTGTTCATCACCTGTCTTCCTGTTATTACAAAAAAGAAGTGAAACAGAGGAAACTGAGTGATATGATAAAAAAAATATGTGGTACTGTGAAATATGTTCTGGTTTTGCTACCTTTCCAGCAAATGTCAATTAAACATAAAAAATCATTGTTTTCAAACATCACCAGAGATTATAATTACCACAAATCTATCTTTTATGCAACTCTATATTTCCATAATGTACCCTTACTGACAGTGACAGGAGAAAGAGTGTCATCATTTGCATCAATGGATAAGGAAGAGTCCTTAGAATTATTTCCCATGTACTTCACTGGATTTACTGCTTCTGCCACAAACTCCCAATTGTTTCCTGAGGTATTTATTTTCAAGATCCTGACTTTGATTTTACTCTAGTGATATCTATGAGGAATCTTCTTCATTTCCTTCTTTCTACTTCAATCTTCAGCGGAAGAAATACTGCTTTTTTTAAGCACATGGCTCTTTTGAGATGCAGATGGGTGACAAATGGTAGTTTCTAAGTTGATCTTTTTATCTGTGGGATTTCTGTTTGTCTGGGGCCCATTCAAAGATTTCCATCATACTGTAGTATTGTTTTGTAGAAATGAGATATGCAAACCTCTGAAATACAAATCAGGGTGTTAAAATTACCTCTGGGAGCCGTTCTGTGAGAGCAGTACATGCTCTGACAAGAGATTAAGAGCAGGAGAATGGACAGTGCTGAAAGTAGATGAGAATGGACAAGGAAAAATGGAAAATGCAAAATGGGCACAGTCTTGCTTTCACACATCCTGCTCCTTTGTAAACACGATATGTTTATAAATACTAATGAAATTTCCCATAAAACTAATCTGAGAAGATTTCAACTCATTAATGGGAAAAAGCTGGCAAACAAAAATGTAAACAACTGAGTTTCCAACTGAACATTTTGTGTTCCTAAATTAATGCCTTCAAAAGGCCTGCCTCCACTTCCCTCAATAAAATAAATACACTTGGAATATGCAGTTAACAGTCCAAAGAAATATGTAATTCATAGATTATAATTATCAATATTAATAGATTTAAAACCAATATATATATCTTTAGAAAATTTATCTCTCTTTAGAAAACTATTCTCATTAAATATGAAATACTTTAYTTTCCTTATTGCTTGCAATGTCATCAGTGGTTTTACCAGTATTATTTATTAAGCTGCAGCATAAAACTTCGATTTTGTCTACCTAATTGATACGTTGAGAAACTAATTCTAGTAATGAAGAAATTTGCCTGAGTATCCTGTTTGCATTTCATTAATTTACCGCGACTAACAGACAAATAAGAAACACAAAACATACTTTTGGTTTTGTATTTAAAATGAAAAAAGAATTTTAAGATATTTGACTGCTCCAATTATACTATACCGTACAGGTCTGATTAAGTAAAATAAGGCTATGGCAAACTTAATTCAATGGAGAGAATCAAATATTTATAAGTAAACACTTGTTTTTTATGTTCCTAACCTGGAGTTTTGAGAGCTAAATTACAGCTAATTTCTGCTGGAGCTCTTCTTGTGAATACAGAGTTTTGGCTTTAAATTTTATACTGCAGCACTCTCTTGCATCCTGTCCTTCCACGCGATGAGTCATGGAAGTTAAATATATAAAACAATGATTAGTTCAGTCTGTCCTTTGTGTCAGTGAGGACAGGCCAGTGAACTCTGTAGTTCACTGACAGAAATGATTCTGTCTTGTTTTGGGGGTGGGTGTTATGCGGTGGTAGGGCTGAAAAGATTGTTTCTTTTATTATTAAATAATCAATGCCAACGTCTTTCCAAATTTATCTACATCTATATCCATATTTCTATCAGTATCTATAGAAAGACACATAGAAAAGAATTAACTCCTTTTTTCCCAGCTTGCTGGCCATGGAAACTAGAGYGTGGTCCTGAACGTTTCTACTCAGGACTTTGTGCTTTCCTTTTCCAAAGCCTTCTGTGAAGTATATTACCTCGTGACACTTGCCGACTGTGAGGCCTCTCTGCTCTCAAAATGCAGGTATTGGTGCAGTCTCTGTGTGTCTCAATTTAAAATTAGTCATTGTAATGACTTTAATTTAGTGTAGCTGCATATGCTTAATGGATACAAGAATCTGGGTAAGGCACTAATGTGTAAGGAAACAGTTCCTGTTGTCAGGCTCCTAAAAGAACATGTTGTGCCCTGGCATGGCGGAGTTTGCCTGGAAGGTGCTCCTAATGCCTTCTGCTGAATTCCTGAAAAAATCTCTACTACTGGCACTGTTCTGGGTCTCTTTGGGGTGGAAGTATTTTCTCCGTAGCAGCCCGTATAGTACTGATGTTTTAGACTCCTAAATCTCATTATTAGTGTTTCAACTCTCATTTTGCCGTTTTTAAGGTACATAAAGGTGTTCTTCCATAAATATATTACCTCTGCATGATGCAGCTGCAATAGTGACTGGAAAAAGTGAATATGGTTTTAGTTTTTCTGCTAGGTAAAATCATTACCCTGGAACTAAGGATTGGCTATGTACTTCATTGATGAATGTGTCTATACTAGCGTGTACCTGTAATTCAAATAAACAGGAGTTTTAAAGAGAAACTATCTGGCTTTTTGAAAAAAAAMCCCCAACATTTCAGTGTATGTTTTTCTCAAGATCTAAAAATGTTATATGTCTTCTTGCTGAAAAGATAACTTTTGTATAAGCTTAGAGGGAAAAGGAGCCAAATTCTGACTTTAGCRGTGTCACTTTCTGTCCCTGCAAGTTTTTATGTCATTCCCATGTCTTTTTATAATTTTGTTTCTGTCTTTTGTACATTGATATGTATGAAAAAAACTGAGAGAGTTAAAAGTGTCTTTGTCTACAGGAGAAAATTGTAACTAATGATTTATATTCTATAAACAACAAAAGGCAAGATGACAGCAATGCAGAAGAGCGTCACCTTTTCCTGGGCTGTATGAGCCTGTGGCACCATCCTGTGAAAAGGGTGGTGTATTTCTTGTCACACTTGAAAATCCATTGCAGAACCCGTCCACTAAATATCATTATGTAGTACCTTCTTCCATATTTTTTAGAAAACTTATTTTCTACCAGTTTTAGGATGAACTCAGATTTATTATCCACTGTCTAATGTAAAATACAGCATGCAAAGAGGGGGCTTATTGCTTATTTCTATATGCTTGGTTGTCTTCTGATCACATAAAACACAGCAAAACTCCATAAATGGGAATTATGCATCATTCTTTTATTTATTTTATAGCTCATTCGTCATTCCTTTGTTTGATTAAGAACCTCTTACCTTCTGCTGGAATACCTTGCTTTTCACTTTTCTCTGTTGTTGTTTCTCTTTAACAAATGCCAGACACCTTTGAGATTAAAGCACAGTGAATGCACGTGGAAAGAGAAACTCAGTATAGGCAAAGCAAAGTGTCTTAGATACCTAGTGAGAACAGAGGTGTCACCATCAAATGGGAGAAGGATGGGAAAGGGAGGGTTTCTTTTTGGTCATTTTCATTTACAAAAGACTTGGAAGACCAAGAATCTAAAGCTGACAAAGTCCTAAGGCTACAGAGTTAAAAACACCATGGTAATTTATATTTCCTTTCATGTTCCAGCTGCTATTTGCTACATGGAATTATATGTGTTTTGTGTTAACAGAAGTTATGTTAGATTATTTCTGGTAATCTATTAATTACTTCCTATTAATTACCTCCTTGAAAAATTAGGGAAGTTGAATATTGGGTACATGTATGCTGGCACTGTAAGCAACTAGTAGTCTGATGCTATTCAGAATTAAAGTTACAAAAATAAAAGAGAACTCTGGAAATCCCTTGCTAAGTCTTTTTGTCTCCTGAAATGTAATTTATCAGAGAGGAGGAAGTTCTGTAATCTTTATTTATCATTGTGGAACTAACTTCCTTAGGAAAGAAAGACAGTTAAGCCTTGATATCTCATCAGAGAGATAAAGCTACATATGGTGATAACTGTTTTTCTTTAGAACCATTTTTTGAGAGGTCATTGTGACCTGGAAGCAAACAGAGATCTCAATCAAAACATTTTATTTTCTGTACTGAAAACAATGTTTGATATTGTTTTCTCCCCAATAAAATGAAAATGTAAAAAGACTACTGCACTTTTTATATTAAAATGAGTGAAGAATAACCAGAGACAACCTTTTTGGTTGATTTATGTGTTAGGTATTTAAACCTACGTTGCTTTTTGTCTTTATTTTAAGGATAAATATTTCCCACTACCACTAGGTGTCATCATATCTATTATTAAATCCTGTACCACAGCTCTTCCCAGTTGCTAGCAAAGTTGATGACTTAATCAGCCGCATCAAAATTTCAGTTTAAAAAGAAACAGAAGGGGTAAAAATAAAAGACAGTATGGATTTGGAGAAGTTAATTCCTGAAAGCTCAGTTACACAGAAAATAAAACACTCTATAAAATCAGAGACTTGGAAATTTAAATCTGAACCACTTTTTTATTAGTTTCACTGCTGTTGAATACAGAGGTGCTGTCTTTTTATCTTCATCTCCTTGCACAACTCCCATTTCTGGCTGTTACATCAGTCAGATTCCCAAAAGCACATTAGGCACATAGGAGAATGGGCTTTACCTATACCTTAAGTGTAAAGCTGTGGCATGAAAGACCAGGCAGTTCCTCTGGACTCTTCATCCTGGAAGCAACTCCTCATGGCAGGCCCACACCTTTGCTCTAAACATCTGTACTATGCAGGAATGGATGCATGTACTCACTGTCCATGCCCAAGCATTTGCTCCCAGGCTGTGCTGTTTAGTGCTCCAGAGACACAAGAAAGTTCTGCCCAGGTTCTCTGGTGATGTCAAGCTACCAAGTGTATGTAACACCTATGTAAACACATTAATACAGGACTTTGTTACCCAGCCATAAGAAGAAATTCTTTTGTATTGGTTTTCTTTGTCTCAGGATTAAGTAGTTAAAGTAAAAAATAATCAGGATATAAGTGCTGATAGGAAATGTGCTTTTCTCCAGCTTGAGAGAATTCATTCTAAGTAAAGGCGAGGCAGTGTTTCTGCTTTTTGTAGGATGAAGAATGTGTCAGACACATGTTCAAAAGCTGATTCAGGATGTTCAGGCCCTGGTAATACTGTCAAAAGGTTTCTTAACTGTCTGACTCTATGCTAGATTAGCTGGGTATAATTTTCATCTTTTCTTTGGATGACTGGAGAATCCAAGGACTATAAGGGAGCATGGAAATCAGTCAAACATTTCTAATTTGTCAGAATATCCATTTGATTGTGGTTTCTGGGCTCTGCCTCTGAAATATCCAGGTATTTTTAGTGGAACATACAGACTGTCTATTGGTAATGCTCTCCCCTAGACACCTTTTTGCTCAAAGCCTCCTAATTAAGTTTCCACTAGAAAATACTTCATTCTGAGGCCTGTTCTTTTTCATAGGGCCCTTACTAGAATCTCTTGGCTAATTACATCTATATGCCTTACAGGGAGAACAGAGACCTCAGACACTKCATAATGTGGGACTATTTACTTAAAATTCAGCGGAAGTTTAAAGGTGGCCATTGGGAAAATGAAATAGTCAAATATTGAAGTTGTTCAAAGAAACCAAAGCAATTCCACCCTCATCCCCATACTTACAGTAATTTAACATGCTTATTAGTCTCTCTTCTGTCATCATTCTACCTTTAAGTGAATTTAACTAAGTGTACCAATTATATTATCTTCAAGTTTCTTTTTTCAAAGCTGAAGCTGTCTAAACTCCCAGCATGAAGAACTTAGAAGGTGACATTTCACTAATGACTGCTCTGAGAAACTGACAGAGATTGATAGAGTGGTTTTAAAGATGCCCCCATGAGAAGCATCTTATATAAAATGAAAATGACACTGAAACTTTTAAAAACTAATTCTGTCTTGTGCAAGTGGTTTTGTTTACAGCGAAGTAGTGGGATAGAGAAACATTTCAAAGTTGTTTTCCAAATGCATGGCTTGTATTTTTTTGTTTAGAAGTATCTTCAGACTGTTTTTTAAACAACAATTTTAAGCTTAGTAACAAATCACAGAAAACTCTGTTCAGCTTCCTACGTACCAGAAACACGCACATTATGGGACAGGCTGTGCATTCATTGGCAGCTCAAAGAACCAATATTGAGAGGGAATTTTCTATTGAGAAACCTACAAACCTAGTATGAATAGATACATACAGCACACCCCTACCCTGCCATGTATTGGGGAAGTAGAGCCTTACCTCCCAATTTGCTTTTATTAAATGTATTATCTCACTATAGATACTAGAAGTCTGAAGGTTTCATTAGCACATACACTGCATTTACGGCTTTGCTTTTCTGCAGGAGGCACAAGGACCCGGAAGATTCTTTAGAATCTCCCTATTGCCTTCTTCCTCAATCTGGCAGGAACAGCCACCAAAGGTTACTGCACTGCAATCTGCATTTTGAAGCGATGCAACTATATTTCAGGCACCCTAATATTAATGGAGTCCCTCTGCAGCCAAAACCCAAACAGATGAAGACACTATCCTTCATGGAGAGAGCAGGAGCAGTTCTGGACCTGGGACAGCAGCCCAGCCCAGCTTGCTCAGTAGTTCAAATGTCATAGGACACAGTGAAAAGAGCACTTGATCTTTGTGATTCAGTGTGATTTTTATATCCAATTGCAAATGGAAGCAAATACATTTTCAGGAAGAATAGTCTGTGCCTTTAGGTCCAGGTAAATGTGCATCATGGGAGGTGGGCAGCRTGATGTCAGCTTGGTGTAGATTTCTCTGCTTTGACAGCATCCTTCTCTCTGGGCAGGAATCAATTTGCCACTGAATGCTGCTTGACTTTCATCAGAGAAAAATAACTTTGATATTTAATCTTTTATACCATTTTGGAAGTAAACCTCACCAATCCAGACTAAGTAGGTAAAGTAAAATTAAGCAGGATATAAATGCTGATAGAAAATCTGCTCTTCTCCAGCTTGAAAGAATTCATTCTAACAGCCTCATCATTACTTCAGAAGAAATTCTCTTCAGAAGAAATAATGAGAAAGGAGTATTTTATTCTCCCTTGACTTAGATATGATTTTCAGGTCTCTGTTGGTCTAGTCTCCCTTTTAGAAAGAAAAGTGTGTGAGCATAAGTATAAAACCCAACTCCACTGATTCCCTTGCATCCTCTCTGTTCTTGAAAAATAATTAAAACCAGAAAGAGAAGAGAGTACTTACGATGGGAATTGCCATCTATTGAGCATAAGATCATAGTTATACAGTTCTGCATGGTTTTATACAGTTCATAAAAATCTATTTCATTGACACTATTTCATGCAGAGGATAGTTATTGAAAAGTGGCTTAAAGAGATGTTAATCATTGCTGCTATCTATTTCTTAAATTGTCATCCTGTCAGGTGCAGTGCAGGTTTAAAAAAAAACCAATGTCCTTTTCTTATGGCTATATCAATGTATTAAACTCTTCTTCATGAGGAGCATTGCCAGATCAATAAGACATTTTATCCACATTTTCATGGCAGTCCCTTGAGCCTCCAGTTTCAATCCTAGCTATTAATTGAGCCAAATGACAGCAGATATAAAAAAAAGATTTCCACCTCCAAGTCCTTTTACGAGTCCTACATTGAAACCTTTCAAAATTATATGATCCAGTTGCTCAGGTGCAAGTTTTCCGCTTTATTTCTTTCGGACAATATCGTGCCCCCTTAATATATTTTTTATTACTACTCTTTTCCACCTGTGGAGTAACCATTACAATGACAGAGACTTTTTAGGTCCAGTGCCTAAGTGTGCAATTTAAGGCATTAGAAGACATTTTTACTTAGGCAATGTCAGCATGGGTTTCCAATCATGTGAGACCTCCTAGGATTTACCTTTTTCAAATTATGAGCTATCAGTGCAGTGATGTACATCGATGTGACTGTCTATGCATTGAAAGTTCATCTTTTCAATCTTCTTGTCAGCCTGGCTTTGCAATGACATACCCAGGATCACTGGTTCCCATGCATCACTGATTTCATGTACCTGCCTTCCAGGCTTCCTAGGCCTGTGCATGTAAACCACTTCTTTGGTCCTGCTGATCAGCCCAGCTTTCAAACTAATCTTCCCCTAAAGAATACAAATATACCTGAACACTGGTTTATAAGAAACAAATTAAATGGAAGAGTAAAAGCCATGAGACTCGGTGCATATTACCGGTAAGGAAGGAAATTTGCCTTTTCGAGTTTACAGCTTGTTACTGTCAAGGGATTATATATGGGACACCGTGATAGGGAGCACTGTCTCTTCCTGCAGAGGAGCACACATCTATCACAAGGATCACTCAGATAATTTTTTTAAGAGTATTACAAACAGCTACATTTAGATCTGGCATGTCTCACCTGTACTGTGTATTTTGGCAACATTATGCATGTTTTGTGTAGTGACATAGAATGGATTCAAGGAGGTAAAAACCTGGAAAATATCATATGGGTCACCTTTCTGAGAAATTAGTGAATGAATAGAAAGAACAGAACTGAAGCAGTTCTGGAATTAGAGAAGGCACAGCACAAAGGTCAGACAAGATACAGCAGGAGAGTATCACAGCTGTGGATGGTATATGGGTGGTATTTGGGCAAGGCATGGGGGGACAGATGGCTCAGGAGAAGGAAGGTGGAAAAAAGGGCAGAAGCTCCAACTGGCAGAAACTTCGACTCTATCTAACAGTTCAGCAGAAGAGCTGCCATCAATCAGAAAGTATTCTATTGGGAAGCAGTTGGTATGACAGTGTTCCAGGACTTGGAGCAGTTTGAGAAAAGGCCTCTGTTTATCTGACAAGAGCAGGCTGTGCTGCAGTGGTTTCCTCTGCCCAGGCTAAGATGGTTCGGTTGGTGCTACATGCCGAGGAAACAATGTGCTTGAATACAGGAGCCACACTCAGTCCCACAGCCCTGGCAGCAGGGCAGGAGGTTGCTGTGGTTTGGCCACCAGCCTTCAAAGGGCACTTGGTGTGTGCAAAGGCTGCAGCCAGCACCAGGTTCTTGGGTGAGGTGAGAGCACCGTGGCATCTCTGAGTCCTTCCCTTGTGGGCCTCCCACAGACAAATAATTTCAGATTATAGCTACAAAACACTAAATGCTTCTAGCTGTCCTGCAGATTCACTGGTTCAACATCCCATATTGTCAATTTTCTCAGTAATTTTTATGTTTTTCTATAACCTCCTATCGACGTGAACTTTGTGATGACAATTCCATCTCTCTCCAGTAAGAAAAAGAAAAAGRTACCTTAATCTTTCTGTGTCACCTTTCTGTGTCATCTTTCTGTGGATGTGACAATGCTTGATAAGAAACAGAAAAACAGAAGAGAAATATCAAGATAGATCTGGGTATCCCATCATTTTAAGTCAGTGTTAGGGATTTTTTTTCCCTTTTATTTTTTCCCCTAGTGATTAGGTTTGGCAGTGTTATTAAACTGTAYGCTTTATATTTCATGATGACAAACTGGAAAAACAATCAGTACTAGCTTCTGACGAAAGAGAACACAGTGGTATCAGCTCTTAAAATCACTGCTAATTATCTTCACTTCGTAAAATTTGGTATTTTCAAATATCTGAAGGCAAAAGATGTTAAAATTGGTTCTGGATTTGAATATCTGTTGTAAAAATATTTACTGTTATTACCATTGCTAGTATCACCACTACAAATGTTAGTATCCAATAGCAGTAGTCACAACTCCAGAGAATTTAGAGTTTAAAGGAAAATTATTGTTAAATTTAGAGCAAAGATGAAAGTTAAAAAGTTTAAGTAATATCAAGGAAAATTAAATAGTGTAAAAAAACATTCAAATTCCTTGCACTTTTTTCTGGTAAATTACTATTGAAGTACTGATTTCTCTCGTGTTTCTGTTTTTAATACCTCTAGTTTACAGAGAAGAAAATTAAGATAATTTCCATTTTTACAGGTTGTAAGTTTGTAGATGGCACAATAAATTCTTTGAAGGCTGATTTCTTGAGTGAAGTGCAAATAGGATTCAGCTTTACCTGTAAATGCACAAGTGGTTTTTGTAACTTAGAAACCCTAAAAGGTTTCACCATAAGCTTCAAGACAGTACAAGGGAGTCTTCTGAAACTACAGTTTGTGCAGTATGCCAGCAACATGCTCAGTATGCCATTTTCTACATCATTATTTTCTGGTTATGATTTTGTTTTTCTTTTCACTGCAGACTTGCCTCCTCCCATTCCTTTTTCATTTGTCTCTAGGCTTAGCCTTTCCATGCTTTCTTAACTTCAGGTTTTTACTTTTGCTTCTCTGATTAATCCTTTGTGACTTTTTCCTTAACTATCCATATTCTCTAGGGGTTCTCTGAGGGCATAGTTCTGAACTTCATGATCAGAATGACTAGACTGACCTTCAATAACATTAGGTTCATTACAAACTTTGTCAATACTGCCTCCTCAGTTTTTGCTACAGATTTAACTGTATAAATAATAATACAACACCAGGATTTAGAAAAAACTAAGCCTATTTCAGCAACAATGACAACATCAACAAATTACTTGGTATTAACATAGGAATTAGATTTTGAAATGCAGTCTGATAACCTGGATAGGAACAATACTGCTAAATCTAGATAGGCATTTAAATCAAAACATCTTCTTGAAAATTATGAAATCAACCTAAAATCATTAGATTTGTTTTTAAGAAAAAAGTTTAGCTTCTCTTTATCTAACAGTGTAACCTCTTCAGCAAACAGAAGGTTCATTAATTGCTGTTTCAAGAAGTGAAAACTGCTATTGTCAAGAAATAATCTGACTCCAGTATTGGGAAATGGAGGAAAAGCACCAAACAGCAGCAACAAAATATTAAAAAATTACAAAATTACACCAAATTTTTGTGTTGCAGATGGGCCATTGCGTGTCTATGACACAGTTCAGTAAAAAACGTTGGAATAAGCCCAACTCCAGTGCTGCATCAGTGGACAAATGTTAGCATGGCACTTTTCCTAAGCTGATGTTTGTTACCTCTCATGACTGTACATGCCCTGGTTATCAGTTTTGCTCAGCACTGACTGAATCAGAGAGACATACCCTCAAAATGCTAACTCATGAATGACTGCTTTCACATTTAAACCTGCCAAACTGGGCTATAAAACAAGTCAAACCTACTTCTTTGTGAAGTTATCAGTGCTACCGTTCCTGCTACTGCTGGTTTGTCTGAAAATAACTTCAGGGCAGCCTGGCAATTCAGTTCTGTCTGACACAACCTACACCAGTATGAAAAATCTTTATTGTAAGATAAATCTGAAACGTTTTGATTAGATTTTAGAGAAATGAAATTTTGGATCATTTATTCACACCTGTTTTCTTGTCTCCGTATATTACTTCCTTTGCTTCATTATAAGGAGGTTTGTGTAGACCTCTGTAGCAAGTTTCTTTCTCATTTTCCACTTGACTCACTTAACTTTTTCCTGTGACAAGGAGTAGCTCTTCCTTTTTAGCATGACYCTGGCTACCCACAATAGAGATGTTCTTTTGTCCTCCAAGATGTTGTCTGAGAGTATTCAGACAATAGTACTTGGGATGCGGGGCCAAATGCCCTCCTTCAGGGTTACCCAGCTTGTACTGAAATTTCCTCCTTGCTTGTGTGTTTTGTTTCACTTTTGATGACAGGATCATGATTCCCAGGTCATCATGATATCAACCTTTTCTGTGCTCTACAAATGCTCTCCAAGTTTATTTTCTGCAGTTCCAGGGGCACAGCATGCTGTTTCTGTCCTGCATCTCTCCTCTTCTAAATTCAGGCTCCTCTTTGTGATATCTTCCAGGCTGTCTCTGGACTGATGACCTGTGAGCATGGTAGCTGCCTGCTTCAGTGGGTTGGTCTGAGCCTAATCAAGCCTGAGGAAGTTGTAGAAGTCAAGGGTTCATAAAGGAAGCAACTTAAAGCAGACAGATTAATCAGAGCATGCATTTCTATAACATTTATTAAACAACAGACTGCCTGYGGTTGTTGCACTTGTCCTGTCTTAAAGCTGTTTCTGAGGAGTTCTAACTGCATCTGAAACTCCTTTTCACTTAAAACCCAAATGCTGTTAACTGTAAATACGGGTCTGAGATGCACACAAATATCTGATAAACTGAGTCTTGCACACATTTAAATAAAAATAGGTTGTGAGGTTGATTTTGAACAACCATGGACTCTTACCCAAAATTTATAAACAGTTCTTAAAAACAATTGCCAGTATATAATGAAATAAAAATTGAAAAATAAACATTAGGAAATCCTAACCACATTTATTTCCATTTACATTAGAATCAAGATTTTAGATTCCACACAGAATTGAACCTTTTCTGCTGTTTAATAAATAAATTGCTTGTGTTCAAGAATGTTGTCTTATTGGATTTTTTTTGTTTAATTTCTTTTTTTTCCCTGTGCTGTCYGTTATCTATATATGGGAAGTAACAAGTAACACAAGCAAGTATTCAAATAATATTTTTTTAAAGAGAGCTTTAGTCTCTTACATAAATTATGTTTGATATGGTCCTTAAGTTAAAGTTTGCATTGCTTCAGTTGTTCTTTAAGTGTGAAGCTGTTTTCAGAAATTTATTCATACAGAGAGATTTGATATTTCTTTACTGCATGAGATATAGACAAAAAAATCTCCTGTAGGGAAGAGCCCACTTGTTTCTTCTGTAACTACTTAAATGTACTTATCAATTATGCATTACTGCATACCACGGGGCATTTATTCACCTTAAAAACAAGAACATCGCCACATAAACTTAGGACTGTATCATATATGTCAGAATAATGGTTTTATTTCAGCACTGTACARTGTCTTTATGCTTAGCAGGGAGTTTTTGGTTGATAATGAAACTGTACTTGATGAATTCTCCAGAAGCTTCTTGTGTTATAAAAATATTTGTTCATCAACATAATAAATATTTTGYTTACTTTTCATGACAGCTGAGATTAAGAAATGGGAAATTTGGTGTTCTCAGTATCTTACTTTCTTGATATACAATTCTTTCTTTTAGAACAGATATTCGTTCTTTTAGAATAACCAGTTGGTCCTTGGAATTCCGTGGGCTATCTGTGGGGAACTCAGAATAAACTCAGAATAAACTCAGAAACTCAATGGGTCTGCTTTCTTGACTCGGCTCACCCTATTTGGTAAGAATATGTGTAGGTTGAGAGCATCTGCGTTGTTAAGGGCATATAGTCAGGAAACTTTTCAATGCAAAAGGGCATCAAAAGTAAAGGGAGAACTGCTAAGTGATTAATTTTTGGGCCACCAAGAAAATGCAGGCACAGCATTGAAGAGGAACAGCCTGAAACTCGTACTGATATGAAGGGAGAAACACGAGGAGCATGACAATTTGAAATATCCAAGAGCAGCTTGTGGGACAAGGTACAACTTCTGAAAGATCACTTAAGGGAAGGAATGGGGTGGAACAAAGAGGAAATTAAGCAGAGAGGCATATAAAAGGGGCTTGGCATGTTTAAACCGGTGCTGGTCAGTACGCTTCTCTGACTAAGCCTGCTGTKGGATCACCACAGTCTGTCCTGTTTTCTCATTAAACCATTTCTTAAAAACTCTGTGTAATCTCACTCTATTTCCTGTATTAAGGTCTGTGAGGGCTGATTGCAGCTGCTGGTGAGAGCCATGTGAGTGGATTTGGTGCCAGCAATGGGAGTCAGACCAAGGTGCTCTGTGGCCTGTGGTGTCAGCTCCTGAAGCCAGTGGAGGTGTCAGCCCCAGCCACTYGGGTGGGGCTGGTGTAACTACTGGGGAAATCGGGGTGAACAAAGTGAGGGGGAATATCAGTGAGCATCTTATCAGCAGCTAGAGCAGAACTGTGGTCACAGTGTGTGTACTTGCTGGTGGCTGCTAGAAGTCACCAGGGTCTTTGCATCTTCCTCAGACCTGGTGTGCATGGGAGTGTGTGTGTGTAACTCACCAGGAAACCTCACGCTGGACCAGCTGATAAGTAAGAGAACCATGTGGAGAGTCAGGTCCAAAGCAGGGCTGCCCAGGAGACAGAGGGGCCCTGCCCAGTACATGGAGACCCTGCAAATRTGTGCGTGCTTGGGAGCCTGAACTTCAGTACTAAACAGCTGGAGAAGAGGAAGGGAGCTTGACTGTCTCTGTGTTTATATATGTCCCTATGTCTGTGTTTAATGAGACCTGGTCATGTGTATGTGTGTGCTGTTAAAGGCCTTTGGCAGTCTGAGAAGCTGTGTCTGTGTCCTGTGGGTGTCTGTGCCTGGTTGCATGCTCAACTTTGCTTGTGTCTGAACCCACAAATGACAAGAAAACACATCCATTACCCCAAGACAGAGAACCCCAAGAKTGCTACAGCAATCAGGAGGTATCCCTGGTATCTGGTATCCCATACAGCAGTGGGTATCCCTGGCCCCAAAGTCTGTCAGAGGAAGCATYCCCATAACATCCCATGCCATGTTTCATTTTGAGAGAGGAAATTAGCCATGTGCAGCAGCTGCAGAAGAGGAAAATGCTCTTGCAGCATTCTGATGCTTCTCTGAAGATATTTTTAATTCCTTTGTGGTGTATATTCTTAGGACAGGAAAGATTAAAATTTGCAATAGGCATTATGAAGAAAATCAGTCTTGTGTTGTAACTGATTAAAAGACTATTCCCTTTTTTTTTTTTTTTTGAGAAATGGTTCACATTTTAGGTGAACTTGAGGCAGGATACTTTAAGTGAACTTGAGGAAAACAGATGATGCATATTASAAAAGAGTTATGTGTATATGAAGCAGGGGCAAGGAACCCATAGTTCTGGCCACCGCTAAGAAATGTAAAATTATGTGCTACTACATCAGGACACCAGGACACACAAATGTGCTCCCCACATATATTATAGGAAACTCAGAATAAACTCAGAAACTCAATAGGGCTGCTTCAGAATTACCAAAGTGCAACTATARTGCAGAATTAAGCTAACAGGATTTGACACATTAGGTAAGCATCGTGTCTGTGGCACTGTCTCTTTCTCAAGTGCAAGTTTCATTTATTTAATGAATAGTGATTGCATTTTAATTACTTTGTACACTGCACCAACCTTTTTTTTTTTTTTTTCCTGGTTCCTTTCCAAGAAATAATCAAAGGGAGGAATTCATGAAGTACTGGTCAATACTGAAGTCACTTCTAGTCAGTTTGCTCAATTCATATTAATTCTGTGATTCTAAGCCCACTGGCAAAATTTTGTGTRTTTTTTCAGCACTGGGGAAGTCTCAAGAGAATGATAGTAAAGACTAGAGCATAAAATTTGCATGGTTAATCATGCAACAGCCATGAATGATGCCAGGTTGCCTTCATGGCGAGGCTGTAGATTGATTGTTCCTATTACAGTCTTTGTACACTTCTCCACACTTGGACTCAATTATCACTGATTCATGTATGAAAAAATGTGAAAAGATTTATCTGGGATTCAGCCTGTTATATCAGCCACATTTCTTGCAAACAGCATTCTCAAATGATGAATTTGATCCCAAAAGAATAGATATTTTAATTAGTCTTTTTATAAAGAAAAAATGCCCTTTAATTCCCAAGAATTCTTCAAAGGATACTTTGAAATAGAGAGAGAGGTAGAGCTTACAAGTTTCATGTCATTCCAAGCAGATTAGAGATTAGATAGAACATTTTTGGGAACTTTTTAACAGGAGCCAAGGGGAAAGTGCTAAGAAGGAAATATACTTGCTGCAAAGAAAAATGAAAGGAGAGACAATACTGAAAGGGCTTTTGTAAGATGAAGAGTAATTGCTTGAAATTGAGGTTAAACGATTGAAAGGATAGGACAAAGARCTAGCAGGAGCATATCCTGTATGACCATCCAGTTTTAAACTTTGCATTCAGACTCTACGTAACAAACTTGGGCTAAAATTAACAGATCCATCATTTGCTTAGTCTGGTCCATCTGTAATACACTTTTTTGAGGCAGAGTGTGGGGAAACTTGGAAAGAAAAAGAAGTGAAGTTGGAGTTTCTTTTCTATTTCATTGCTTAGAGAACTGGTCTTTTATAATACCAGTATGAAATCAAAAATATTTTCAATGTCATTAAGTTGTTTCAGATCTAACATCTGTTTCCCTATTTGGTTAAAGGGAAGGGTAAAGGGTGACATATACAGATTTACCATAGGCTCTTACTTAAAAAACAAAGGAAAAGACGGAAGGGAAGGGAATGGAAGGGAAAAGGCAAAGGAATAGGAAAAGGAA
Organism: Mixornis gularis; assembly: GCA_003546035.1. NCBI lineage: Eukaryota > Metazoa > Chordata > Aves > Passeriformes > Timaliidae > Mixornis > Mixornis gularis. The sequence continues at coordinate 427,725 of QVAJ01000059.1, read as the reverse complement.
AAGGAAAGAAAAAAGAAAAAAAGGAAAGAAAAGGAAAGAAAAAATAAAAGAAAAGAAAAAAAAGGAAATGAAAAAAATTAAACCCCCTATATCCAACAAGTTTACCTGTAATAAAATATTAAAGTGATAAAGCACATACCTCCTCTTTTCGTCTGCTTATTTTTCATAGATCTGTCTTCAAACTGAGTTTTTCCTGAATTTTTTTTTCTGAGAGGTATTATGTGCTTCTCAATGTTTCTGCACTTCAACTAATCCTGAGGGTTAATCCTATAATAAATATAATGAGTAATAAAAATTATCTGCGATAAGGCCTAGCAACAGTATTTGGATTTGAACTTAAAGTTCAAAAGTGTTTGCAGGGCTGGATTTTGTGAGGTCCTCAGTTTGATTAAATAAAGTTTTTATCAACTCCTAAGAAGGCAGCAAACCAAATGAAACAAGTTTGTGCTTGTGAATAAGGGAATCCTGAGTTCCCAAGGCAACTCAAATTGGTTAGAAATAGATCTTTCTGATGTATCAAGTTTTTGATACAAATAGACACAAATCTAAGTTCTTTAGTTCTATTATATTTTTGCTTTTTCTTTTTGCTTTTTGTGTATTTTTCTTAATTTAAGGACAGTTCTGTTGATAGCAGGAAAAAMTATTATTGATCATAATATCATCAGCAAGTTTTTGTGCCTTCTGAATATTTTTTCTTCACTCAATTCCATTCCAAATTTAAAAAAAAGAAGGTCAGCTGGTTAATTAAACATTCCAGTTTAAGGAATTTTAAATTTTCTTTCATGTTGTTTTTACTTTTTTTCTTTGACATAGTTTTAAGGGAGAGATCTTTTTTATATTTTTCTTTAAGCTTTATTTCAAGGGTAACAAACACTTCACATTTGCAAAGCGGTGTGYGCCCACTACTTTATTGGTGGTGGGYTCACAATAAGAGGTGGAGGACACAATAAGAAAAACAAATCAGACATGCAAGGGAAATTCTGTGTCCAGTTCAGTATGATTATTTATGTTTTTAAAGCTTTTCTTGATAAATATTCATATACTTGCATACACATACACATACATGCCCTTGGATCAGTCTGTTGTGTTTGAATGGTGTTGGTAACTGCTAGTAGGAGAGACCAAGCCATGACTGCAGTGTGTAAGCWCTGCTACTCAACAGTGCTGGAAAAATGCAGTCAGTTGTGCAAATAAAGCAAATGCCAAACAGAAAATTCACTTCTTTTAACTATAGTTAGGAGTCTGAACTACGCCAGTTRTCACAGATGGTTTTATATTCAATCGAAAAAGATCTGTCCGAGAGACAGATTATCATATCCAGCGGGGACAGTGACTATTTTTTMCTTGTGCCTACAGATTTATCTAGATATCTAACTTTAATGAGATTGCTAAACTTTAGATGTTGAAATTAAGGCCAATATCAAGTCAGAAATAGGTCAATATCAGACTTTTTTATTTCTTCAAGTTGTGCAGCTGAAAAGCAGCTATGATGTCATTTTGATAAAAAAGCCAAATTTTTCTAAGGTAAAGTCTTTTAATTTGAATTAATGTGCTGTTAACAAAATTACTCCTGGAAAYAATGGGGCGTGTGTGTTTAAATCAGTTGTTGCATATACCTTGCAGTAGATACAGCTCTTTGGAATCCAGAGAAAATAAACAGAACAAATGATCTGAGTCTTAGATAAAAATGTGTCAGGTAAAAAAAATCTATATAAAGACCCCAGTGCCAGAATATCTATCTATCTATCTATCTATCTATCTATCTATCTATCTATCTATCTATCTATCTATCTGTATATGTATATGTATATGTATGTATATGTGTATGTGTATGTGTATGTATATGTATATGTATGTGTATGTGTATGTGTGTGTGTGTGTGTGTGTGTGTGTGTACAGAATATGACACATTCTTTGTATTTATATTTGATAAAAAAACAACGATGGCTTCTGAAAAATAATGCAGCATTATTTAGGGATACAGTTTCTCATGAAAAGAATATGCAAAATTAAATAGATTTAAGAGTGCAGATTTTCTTCACTCTTTCACTTTTCATGAAACTGGAACACCGAAACCGTAAGATTTCTTTAACAAAGTTTCTTTGCATATCACAAAACTTCTTACATTCCTATTCTTTCTCCTCTTGTCCCACTTTTCTCACTGTACAGGCCACTTTCTCTCTTGTTTTTCTTTCCCTGCTGGCATATCACTTATGCAACATCACAAAAGAAGGCAGGGAAAAATTAAAAGAGACAAACTTTCTTTTCTTTCTTTCTTTCTTTCTTTCTTTCTTTCTT
>QVAJ01000059.1:354143-414444 GCA_003546035.1 Mixornis gularis | reverse complement strand
TATTGTTAATAGAAAGCATACAAGCAAGCATTGTTTGAAGCAGGTGTATGTGTGCTTATAGTGATTGGCTAGAACAATTGTGTGTGAGCTTTAGCAATATGTTATTGCCTGGAAAACTTTTAAAATGCCCTGTAACAAAGAGATCTTTGGCTGCTGCTAGCAAGATGTGAGCTGTTGCCATCTTTTAATTGTCTCAACCTGTAATGAGGTTGATGTCACAATAAAGCTCAAGGAATGTCTCCTAGCAGTCTTGTCCCATTTGTGCAAGCTCCAACACAAAAAATCACAGTGAACCTTATCCATTTAGACTRATAAATAGAATTTATGTTCAGAACCCTGATTACATCTGTGACCACATGAATTTGCAGTCATTACAAATGTTTTCTAAGTAAAAGGGTTAATATAACCCTTAAAGTCTTCATCGCTTACATTTCAGTGTATTGCAAGGGACTGGAAACCAAAACCAGTGCTGCCAAGCTCTGACCCGCCAGTGCTGTCAACAGGACATATTTCAAGCAAAGATTTCAGGACAAATAGTAAGATGCTTGTGAAGATCTATACTATAGATGCTTGTGAACATGGAGTCAAATAAGGCCCCAGCAGCTTGCTTGAATTTTGGAAAAGCTCTGAACCTAGAAAAGTCATAGTTTTTAGCTGGTCATGTGAAAGTGAAGGAAGGGTATTTGGAAGGCTCTGCAGACGGATCTGAACAGGCTGAATTGGTGGGCTGCATCCAACAGCATGAGGTTAAACGAGGCCAAGTGCCAGGTCCTGCCCTCRGGTCACAACAACCCCAGGCAGAGCTACAGGCTGGGGACAGTGGCTGGAATGAAACCCAGTGGAAAAGAACCTGGGAGTGCTCATCAACWGCAGCTGAACATGAGCCAGAAGTGTRCCTAGGTGGCCAAGAGGACCAATGGCTTCCTGGCCTGTATCAGGAATAGTGTGACCACTAAGACCAGGGCAGTGATTGTGTACTTGGCACTGCTGAGACTGCACCTTGAATCCTTTGTTYAGTTTTGGGCACCTCACTGCAAGAAAGACATTGAGGTTCTGGAGTGTGTCCAAAGGTTGCTGAGCTGGTGAATGGCCTGGCATGCAGGGCTCATAAGGAGAAGCTGAGGGAGGTGGGGGTTTTTAATGTGGAGAAAAGGAGGCTTAGGGCAGATTTTATTGCTCTCTACTACTACCTGAAAGGAGGTTGCAGTGAGTGGGAGTCAGTCTCCCAGGCACCTAGTGACAGGAGGAGGGAGTGATCAAAAATTGCAGCAGGGAAGGTTTAGAGTGGAAATTGCAGTTTTTTCACTGAAAGGGTGATTSGGCATTGGAACAGCCTGCCCAGAGAAGTGGTGGAATCAGCATCCCTGGAAGTGTTCAAAAAGGATATGGATGTGGCACTAGGGGATATGATTTAATGGTGAACACAACTGTGCTAGCTTAATAGTTGGACTCTATGACTCAGAGGTCTTTTTCAATATAAATGATTCTATGTTTCTAGGAAATTGCTGAAAAGGGACATGAAAAAAGCTGCCTGTTGGAAGTACCATTCAGGCCAATGAGTGCCCTAATGAAGACTGGGATCTCATATAACCAGGGTCTGGTTATATCCTACTAAATTTCTGTTGTCACCTAAATGTGATCATTTTCCCATTGCACCTTTAATTAATTGCCATATTGACTGTGTTACAGGTTTCAGAAAAAAAATAAAAAAGAAGTAACATGAAAAAAAGCTAACAAATTCTTTCTGAAGAACACCCATAGACTGATCATTTATAAATAAGTACTAATAAGACTTAAGAGACTTTGATAACTTGGAGATTCTTAATAATGATATCTTGCAACTTTTTTTMTGTGTTTGTAAATTCCAGAGAGAATATACAGAACTGAGCTACCACCCAAATTTCAGTAATAATTTTTGGTRCATTGAAAATGCTAAAAGTGTAGGCTCTGGAAGACTTTTTTCCCACTTWGTCAGTCTTTTGCATGGATTACTATCTTAGAGCAGGAGTTGTGTCTTCTGTGTGGGGACACCATCTTTCACAGACTGCCCTTCAGCTGTAGTACTGCAGTACTAGCTGACCACAAGATCTCTGTCCTTGCTGTGTCCAGTTTACATATCTTCACTTTGGATGTGTTTTTAAAATAAATCCCTGAAGAAATAGTTAAATATGTTATGTATTCTATAGAAATGTTTTTAATTGTTGGTGTAAAGATAGCACCTAGGAGGTAATGGAGTCMTACTCTTATGACTAAAGAATTAGCTTTTGTCTCATTATTTTCTGCTGCTTTCTCCCTCATGGCACATAATTTTAGTGGAAAGCCTGCAAAAACTTCCCTTCTATCATGATAACCATTTCTTGTTAAAATTCATTCTGTAGTTTTTTGTTGGAACTAAAGAAATCAGGAAGAGCACCAGTCAATAATATGCAAGTTCCCGAACAATCTTCTATAATTTAGGAATTTWAAAAAACCCCAACAAATATATATGTAAAATATAACTATATAAATGAATGCTTTAGTGCCTATTATGTTAAAAAATATAAGCTTTCAAAGACATAATTAGCTGACAAGCATGARGCATTTTAAAATGTCCTTCCAGAATATCTGTGGACTAATTCTTACTAAACTAATATTAATGTAATTCAGAAATTATACCTTTAGTATCTGGCAAATTATGCCAACSTGATAGCAGTGTAATTGAAACCAGAATCTGACAAATTCATGAAGTGCAGCTACCCCAAAGGTACTTGCAAAGGCTATAGAAGCTGAAATTAAACTCATAAAAACAAAATAATTCAGACATAAGTCCAAATTCTATTCCTAAATCATCTGACTGTGGCTTGTTATTGCTGTGTTTTGTTGTGTATACTACACAACAAAAAACTCAGGTAGTATCACAGAACACAGAAAATAAGAAAGAATTTAGACTGATTTTCTTCTTTGTAAATGTAAATAGTTATTTAATATTTTGATTAAGTTACAATTGATAGAAAGATATCCTCTCTTTTAAGTAAAACTCACTCAGAACATGAGTGAAGTCGGCTTCGTAGTTGCAGAACAAAATTTTAACATTTTAATGCCATCTCCATTCATTCTAATCCCTCAGTAATATTGTGCATTAACAGATAACAAAATCCAGGCAATATTCTGCAAAGGGTAAATGTGTAGCTCTATCAGTCTCTGTATGTGTTCTACATCTTGCTTGGTGAACTCAGTGTATAAAATACACATTTATTCTACTATATTAGGTTTATWATTACATTTTGTCGCACAGAATTAAGAGAATTGAATATTTTAGGTTTWTCCACTTGCTTTTTATTCAAGTAGTTCCTCTAACCAGGTAAGTGTATAACGGCACTCAGAAWAAAAATGTTKACAAATTGACATAYATATATATATATTTGAAATAAATGTAAAATTGCTTTTAGGACCAAATTCTTTCTGATTGCAAGAGAAACTTACAGTTACCGTATGTATGACTGTGTTCTTAATTGCTCTTATATATGTGGGAAGTTATTTCAGCTTGTACTTAGAGAAACTTTTATTAGGACAATTATTCTAACAGAATAACAGCCGTTACTGTACTGRAGGCACCAGCTCTAGGAATTTCCTTTAAATAAAAGAATTATAAGTAAAATAATTGTAAATTAGATTTGGGTATAAAGAAAAGCTGTTTTTCATCAGGTTGGTTTCCCCTGTTATGGTTTCTTGAGATGACTTGAAAATATGATTTCTTTATCATGTTGAAAAACATTGAAAGTATTTGCATCTGCAAAGAACAATTCCAGATTATTTTAGATGGAAGCAGAGAAAAGAAAATCTTTGGAATACAGCAGAGGAATAGATGAGAGCTCATGGAGGCCAACTACCAATTTTAAGTATAATTGCTTCCATCTTTTATGCTAAGTTTAGAGGCAAAATTTCCTAAGTACTCAGTGAGAACTACTTGAGTAAATGAACTTTTTTGACATTTTGTAACTTATTCCAGAAAGAGTGTTAATCTAAAAGAAAAATATTTCATGACAGGCTTTTCTTTTTGATTTTGAATAAATGAATAAGCAAACAAAAAACTGGGTAGTTTAACAGCAGCTTTAAACACTCTCCATGTCTTGTTCAACAATATTCCCTGATAAAGTCCTAACATTTCCTCCTCTCCAGAGGATTATTAGTATTTCATTAAATATAGCATCAGTATCTCATTTTGTATAACCATAAGMTGTCCCAAGTTTTCATTGCAAATGGCCAATTCACTTTCTGCTGAGTGGGATTTCTTGCTCTTCCGCCAACACTTTGGAGAGGGGACATGGAATGCTCTGTGGTCACACTTCATACTTGCATTGCCAAAATTTCTAGATTCATCTGTTTCCTTCTTACTTCTTGAACTGTTAAGAATGTCTTGCAACTTTATATTTCATTGAGAGCCATGCACAACTGTATTTCGAATTGTCACAACATGTGACAATTCAATTACRTCTACCTTGAAGGTTTTTATTCCCTGTTTTATCAGACAGGGTTGAACTGGGCWTGTGCATATAATATTTTACTCTTTTCTATTGTAGTAATTTTATGTTGAGCTTATATATTTCTTAAAAGAAATGATGCAATAAAGCTATGTAATATAATTATTGCAATGATCAAGCTTAAAGACTGAAGAAGAGAAATAAACAAAYAGATCATAACAGAGATGTATACCAGGAATGGTTTTACTGCTACTAGGAGCACAGTCAATAATTTCTCTTTTTCTCTCTCTCTTTTYCTCTTTCCCTCTTTTTCTTTCATGGTATAGTGTTCATAAAGGTTTTTGAATTGACAGCCCAGAAGATTGAAATAGTCAATTTATCCACAGAAAAGTACAATGCAGTTGAGGTAATAATCCTTCCATATTACCTCAACCCTGACCAGGAGTGACCAGACAGAAATTGTGGTTTCATTTCTATTGAGTCCTTGGCCTTTGTGCTGACTTTGTCATTGAGAAGAGAAGAGCCAGCTGAGACATGTYTTTTTTGAAGCAAATTCCTGCCTGCTGTGATCAGTATTGATACTAGAGAYAAAATAAATAACATTTCCAGACCTCATAAGAGACAGAGTAATAGCAAGAACTACAGTGAGCATAAACATAATAAATTTTTTTTTTTTTTTTGTACCTACTACCTGAAATCCCACAAGCTTGGTGGTTGTCTGTAGAAAGACAACTGAGCTAAATGCACATTGCAATAAATTGAGACTTTACCTGTGGCCCTTCTCTATGCTTAGTCCAAAATCCTCTGAGACGTTTCATCTGTGCCTATTGATATTCAGTAATCACCTCTATAGGGGAACAAGGGAAAGCAAAAAGAGGCTTGTTTCCTTCATTCCTTCCTTACTAATTGCAAAATGAAATTATCATAATCAATTTGTGTGAAAATATCATGCCTATCCTTTTGATTCACCCAAGGAGCTTTGTCTGAGATGGATACAGAATGGCAATTTCTGTCTTTTTCTTAAGGAGAAATAGTAATTATAATTAACTTGTGCATGAGTACTTGTTTATGCTCACCTTTGACCAGCATTCTCTCTCTGGTGCCTAGCTGCTGGTATGTCAACTGCATCAATCAAGTAAATGAAATGATTGAGTACTCTGTCTAGTTTCTGATGTAACATGCCAAATGTGTGAAGAGGAGAGCTTATTGAGCATCCTGGGTGGGTTTGTGAGAAGAAGGTAGGAATTACACCAAATATTTTGTGCAGAGAGTCTGAAACTGAAACAGCTCTACACGGGAGGGGCTTTTGGTTGTGTGGCAATCTTGCTCAAGAAACAGTACACAGAAGAATCGGGAACCACCAGCACTTCTCTCCTAGAGTCAAATTACTTCCTGTCACAGATAGTGGATGATCCCACAGGGAATGACATGCTGACCAACCTCATACCAGCAGAGAAGGTCTTGATGGAGATTTAATACTGTGGGCAACCTTGGCTCTAATGACCATGAGATGGTGGAATTCAGTACTGGGCAAAGAGGGAGTAGGGCAGCAAGTAAGATTACTCTCATGGACTTCAGTGAGGCCACATCTAGAGTGCTSTGTCCACTTCTGGGCTCCTCAGGAAAAGAGAGACATGGAGAGACATGGAGCAGCTCCAGGCGAGGGCAAGAAAGATGCTAAAGGGACTGGAGCATTTATTTCACAAGGATAAGCTGAGAGAGTTCAACCTGTTCAGCCTTGAGAAGATACAACTCAGAGGGGACCTTATCAACGTCTATAAGTATCTGAAGGGAGGGTGTCAGGAGGATGGAGCCAGGCTGTTCTTGGTGGTGCCAAGAAATGGAACAAGAGGCAAYGGGCAGACCCTGATGCACAGGAAGTTCCACWTTTATATGAGGAAGAACTTCACCATGCAGGTGACCRAGCATTGGAACAAGTTGCCCAGAGTRGTTGTGGAGTCTCCCTCACTGGAGATAATCAAGCCCCATCTGGACTTAATCCTGTGAAATGTGATCTAGGATGACCCTGCTTGAGAAAGAAGGTGGGATCAGATGATCCACTGTGGTCCCTTCCAACTTGACCCATTCTATGATYCTTTGCATAGTGTAACATTGCAGAGTAACAGCCCTMCCAGTCACTCGTGGTACCAGAAGGGCTGAATGAGGCAAGCTGTGGCTTACAGGGGAATTTTATCTCAAAGGTTTTACAAGGACAACAATATGGGWCAGGAGGAATGCAGTCTTCAATATTTAAAAGAAAAATATGTATATCTTTAGATTTGAGTGGTGGTTATATATGTATTATATGTTACTCATACTATTCTTTGCAATTCATTCAGTAAGATATGGTTAAATGGAAGAAAAAGAGAAGTAAAAGCTCATAAATTAGTCTACATATTTTAAAGRAAAAGAAAGTACATCATTTTTGTTTTCATTGAATCAATTCTTCATCATGTTAGACCAAAGGTACATAAAGCCCAATAATGTGTTTCTTAGAGTAGGCAGGAACACATGACTGAGAAAGGAATAAATCAGGTGTGCGCTTCCCAGGGATATCTGACAGCAAATATATACAGCTTCTGGATTTCTGGGGCTAGATTGAGTGATTTTGTGGGTTTTTAGGCTTGAGTGGATTTTTCTTTCATGTGTTTTTTGTGCTACTTTTTCAAACTATATTTACTATGACACCTATTATTTTAAAAATATTCCTTTAACTCATGTGAAAGATGATGAACAATTGCTATTTACCTTTTCTATGCCTGAAGTTCTGTAGAACTGTATCATACTCCTCTCAGCATCTCTCTTCTGTAAACAAAAARCTTCACTATGGTTGTTTCTTCTATGTAAATTCTTCATGTGGATACTTTCTTTTCACAGCTGTTACTTATCCCTTTTGAGGGAGACGCAGCAACATTCTGTGGACACTGCTGCTGCAACCAGAGCTGCAGTAGTGTTGAAGGACTTCCTGCACTTTGTACAAAGAAGTAACAATGTCTTCAGATTTGTTCTCTCTTCCTTTCCTAAACATTCCTAACRCTTTTTACTTCTTGGATTGCTACAGAGCAAAAACTGCCATTTTCTCAGAAGTATTAGTTATAACCCCATCAATGAATGCATCATGCTACWTTTTTCTCCACTGAATTGTAATTGGCTTTTGACCACTCAGCCAATCAGTTACATGGCATTATTTCGCTRGTAAAATGATTTATTGTTTTTTTCTATTGATGACAAAATTGTAGTACATCTTTTGTAGTTKAGTTAAAAGGAAAAAAGCAACAACAAAAAACAACCTCACTGTTGTCAAAGACGGTGTCACTTATTYAAGCAAGGAAGTAGAGGGTGCTGCAGTTGACTCTTCATTCTCTGAGGATTTGTGAATATTCTGTGTGTGCRGTTTCAGCCTGGCTGTGTTCCTACTATCCCAAAGAATGAGTGAAATCTGCTGTMATGACAAAGCCATAGAGCTTCATTAAAATAACTTACAGTTTAATTAAAATAACCATATACCACTGTGGCTATTTTAGTGAGGTAAGTTGTTCTCATGCTTACATAAAAGGCACATCTTTGTTGCAAAAATGCCCCAGACACTAGAGCAGACATATGTTCACTGACATCTTGGTGGACTCTCTCACCTTCCCATATATCCAAACATGACAATAAAACCTTGCAATGTTATTCAAGGGAGCAAGTGGGATATTTCATGACGCTGCATAGCCAGAGCTAGGGTGGGAATAAGAGCTGATCCAGGCAGAGAAGAAATGAGACAGACAGTCAGCAGTCCTTCAGTATAAGGAGATTTGGTCCTAATAAAATACCCCAAACTGCATCTATTCTTACAACTTCTTTCATTTGTAAAAATTCAGGAGATTTAAGGAAATAATGAAATATGAAGGAAATCAAGCCATTCACTCTCACTTAGCAGCGTGCAGTTTGGATCTCAGTAATCAAGCAGTGAAGCATTCTGCCCCCAACAAAAGCTCAACCCCCTAGCAAAATTAGAGGTACTTTAAATGCAGTTATTAATAGAAACACTAACTGGACTGACTTACTGCTGAGGCAAGCTAACTGAACAACTTTACAGCTCAGAAAATGACAGCCAGTCAGTGCCTACCATTGCCTTAGGATGTGCACTGACAAAGTCCGTGGAAATGTTCATTAACTCCGACATATGTTCATTAGGTCAGCTCAGTCTCTCCAGACATACTTGATTACCCTTTTGCCCAATGCAGACTTAACAAAACCAGGGAGGGAAAGGGATACACCAGATGCAGGGCAAGATTCTCTGGCCCATTAAATCTGTAATAAAACCTGTCAAAACGGGCACTTCAATTAAGAGTGGATCCTGTTGAAGGTGAGAAATGTTGATGGTTCAGAAGGTAAAGTTGGGTTCACCAAGTGGCTTGTCCTGTATGCTGTGGTGCTCACCTTGGAAATGTAGCAGGGCTTTGGATCCTTACACAGTCCAGAGTACCAAACTGCTCTGTATTTATTTCAGTASTCTGCACTGCAGACAAACTACGAAGTAGAAAAATTTCTCAGATCATGCAAAATTATTTAGAGGAGCTCCTGCTTTAGAGGATGCTAAGGAACTTCAGAGGTATTCAGCAAAGTGACTAAATGTCAGAAAGATATATTGGTTCAATTTAAAACTAGCCATAATCTTCATAAACTAGAGATATATTTCATGAGCCAGCAGGTCTCCTTAACTCAGTCTGTTTTAGACTATTTCGTGAATGCTTTTGATAGGCCTGGTTAGAGAAGAGACTGTTTGTTTTTTTGGTGGGTTTTGTTTTGTTTTTTGTTTTGTGGGGGGTTTTTTTGTTTGGTTGGTTTTTTGGGTTTTTTTTTGTTTGTTTGTTTGTTTCTCGGAGAAGAGAAAGAGATTACATGGCGTCCAGAGGAAATAGCATAGATCAAGTTTTTTTCCCCACAGAGCAATTTTTTTTTTTCCTGAAATACAGGCATCCTTTCCTGAAGTTCTGAAACATCTCTATCATAATGAAATTAAATTTCATTTTTGTTTCCATCGATTTTTTAGCCAAGAATTTTCCCAACATATATCTATGTGAAACGTCCCATTGACAACAACAGAAAAAAAAGAATGACTAAAATATTATTTGAGATCCCCTTTCATTGTTTTAATAATTTTGATACACAAAATTTCAGTTTTCACAGTTAGCACTTTCGTGTGCTAAAAATTCAGTGAACCTAATTTCTAGGAAAAGTGAGAATACCTATCAAATGTCTTCTCTTCCTGGTGAATTAACATTTTCTTCCAAAATTAAAAGTTAATAAAACATTTTGGGTTATTACAAAAGCAAAATTTTTACTTAAATCCTTGTCAAATTCCAGAATTTCAGACCTTCTTTTTAAACAATGTATTCAAATCACTGAAAATTGCTAACAACAGATCAATTATTTCCTTTCTTTCCTCTGCCTGAAACAATTTCATCCTAATTCAGTCACCCATGCAGTAGTATTAAAAGTTTTTCTTCAGCCTTCTAGATTTTTCTTCAGGAAAGAGAAAGAATCCATTATGCAATCATATGGAACTGTGAAGATCTTTGGCATTTAAGAGGTACTTAAGTGTTTAGAACTTACAAGGGCCATGGAAACAAGGCAAGAAAAAAACTCTCTGGGTATTYCAAAAGAAGTATAGAATGCATATTTTGAAATGTCTTAATGTCTCAAAAAACCCCAAAACCACACACACACATATATATATATAATCCTAAATGCATGGTCTACTTAAAGCTATATTATTAGAGTATCTGAAGGRCTGTATAGCAACCCAGATTTTTATTTCATGAAGGATGGTGTTTTCACTGTTACAGTGAATGTGACAAGTAAGAACTCTGACATGTGTCATAAAGTAAGATAGTCTGACAGTTTTGTTCAAATGGTGGCTCCCATCAGCAAAAAAGAAAGTGATTGCTTCATTGTTTGATATTCAAATTAAAGTTTTGCAATGGTAAGCTGTCTTTAATTGTATTACTAAACATACTGCTCATTAGTTCATTAAAAGCACTCTACACTCTTAACACRTGGAGCTTAAAATATATCAGCTACGCAAAATGTGATTTCCAATGATAAAAACACATSTCCTGTAGCATCCAAGAGATATTTGAGGATCCTGAAATGTCAGGGAAAGAATCTGTCATAGGTGATATAAAAACATTGAGTAGTGTGGTACTTGACAGAAGAGGGATAGAAATAATCTCTGCAGATCAACACCATTACTCAGTGAAGTCTCCTTAGACTCTAGAGGAAGTTTCTGACCCAAGCAGTCAATATTATCRTCTGGGTTTGGTCTTGATTTGATCACTGTCCTAAAAATTTCAAAAGGGAAATAGACACATAGGAAAGTACATATACACTTTTTTAATGSTTGTATTTCTTTGTAAACCTCACACTCTCTATGCAGGCTCACAGCTAATGTTGTCATAAAGTAAAAATTTATAGAACTCAGGTCGGAAGAAGATCCAGGAAGTGGTTTGGAAGTTGCTACTCAAGACTCCAAAGTTTAAGTTAATTCCATCTCCCAGGACTGTCTGAGGAGCTTCTGTAAGCTCAGAAAAGACCGCAMAAGAAAATGACCATACTATACCTATGATCACTGTTTTCCAAATAGTGTCGTATTCTAGTTTGTCTTTCCTATACATATAATAAATTAAAGTGCATTCTCTGTATTCTATAAAACTTCCATTTACTTCAGAAATATAGRTTCTAGTTTTATTGCCCTCACTAGGAGTCTTTGCAAATGCGTGGGCCTTGAATTATGCAGACTTACATGACTGCCTTTTTTGCAGCTGTCAAACTGAGTTTGTTTTCTAAAAACTTATTCAAGAATCAGTTGGTGGAAAAATATTTTACTTATTTGCTCAGATGACTAGATGTTTTTACTGAGGCAGTTTTGTAAATAATAATATTAAGCAGCTCAGAAGTAAACAAACCAAATTGGAGAATTTACTACTGATTTTAGCTCATTACACTTACAAAYTTTAAACTTTCTTGGGGTAGAAAAAGCTTAGAATAATGTAAGTAGAATTTATGTGAATTTTTTTGCTTGTTTATAAAATTAAGTGTAGGATAACAATTATATATGTAATTATCTCCTCTCTTTGCATTTACTATACAGGAATACCAGGAAGGTTAAGGGGGCAGTAACAATCCAAGAAAAATGTATGTTCTGGTTTAGGGCAAATTTGGGAGGAAACCTCCGAATGGGGGTTCCTCTGGAGAGCAAAACCTAAATGGCCCCTCCCCCAGTTGGTCCTGGAAAAGAACTTCCTCGGAGAAAAGTGGAAAAAACTATTTATTTAACAAACTAACTGCCCACAAGCATAAGGAATGAATAATATGAAACAATAAAACCTCTCGCTGGTCTGAAGAGAGAGAGAGATGGCAAAACTGAGAGAAGTCCTTGCTGTGGGCCAGCTCAGCTCTCTCAGTCTCTTATCAGTGCCGGTCCCTTTCGGCACTGGAAAATGCCCAGATCCAGGCCACAGGTGGGCCACAGGTGCAGTTCCTGGTGCTCCCCTGGGTTTTCAGTCCAGAGCAGATTTAAACAGTCCCAAGAAAAAAAGGGAAAAAACAAAAAAAACAGTCCAGGAAGCTTTTTTGCCTCAGCTAGCTAGACTAACATGCAGAGTTCACACAAGTAGCAGACTACAATAGGAGGAGCCAAAGTGTCCAAAATTCAGTGTGAGCATACTTGCTTCCCAACTGGCCCCTAAATAAAGTTTCTGTCCTCTGTCCCTACAGTGGCTTCTTATCGTCCTCCCCTGGGGGGATTATTTCCTGTCAACATCATCATCCCTGACCTCATTCTATCAAGGAGGTTACAGAAAGGCAATGTTAGAAATGCACTAAACAGTGATTCGATTCACCAGGGTCAATTGCAGAAGTGGCCAAGAAGAAGGCAGCATACACTGGGAGAAGGATCTGTGGGGATGGTGGGGTGGGTTCCTGCCCCAAGGGTGGTAGCACAGCAACACTGCTGTCCTGGGCTGGCTCTCAGTAAAACCTGCTTTCAGGGGTGTCCTTTAACATCTCAGTACCTTGTGGTCTCCATTGTTAAATTGAGACTAGTGCCATTTTGTGGGTATAATGCAAGACTTAATTAAGAGCYGCAAAGTAATTTTGTGGCTCCTCAGAGAAGAGCTCTAACGGTGCAAAACAACATCAGGTGCTGAAATTGTAAATCCTTTAATGACAGAGCCTGGGACTCCTGAGATCTTCCAGGAGGTGATTAAAAGAAGTGCTGCGAACAATTGTAATGAGAATACTACTGATAACAAAAATAATAACATTGTACCAAGATATCAGTTTGGGACAGATATTCTTGCTGGTGGCATTAAATGAAGGAAAATTTCAGTGTCTTGGCTKTATTTGAAAAAAGAAAGTATTTAAATTCTAAATCCTAAAAAAGTATATTCTTTAACTGTATTTAAGTTATAAAGGAAAGGACACACGTAGGTAAGTCATCCTTGTGAGTAACAAAATTAAAGAGTAGTTCTTAATTACTACAGGAGTTCAAAAATTCTCAAAACGTGGGTTAGGTTCTCARTCATTGTTCTGCTGAAGTCAATGAAGGTGATTCTTTTCCCACTTTTACTTATACCAACCATGAATGCCATGACTGAACCTTTCAAATACTGTACTTACTGAGTCCTTAATTTAATAAGCAGGAATTTTTCCTTGGCTTGTTAATTTAAAATACTTTCTTTGTATGTTACTTGAGAAAAATCTGAAATTATAGGACTTGTCCTTTGACTACATCAACAACAAAYTACCATGTTTACTTGAGCCTATTAACTCACTATCCTATGCACCTGAAATGAAATGAAAATTGTTCATATGTTTCTATTTTACAAAAAAATTTGATATGAGTTTTGTTCAAATAACCTAGTTAGGCCAGTTCTAAATTGTTTAGTAAAACAAAACAAATTCACATATCTTTAATCTGAAACATTATAGACACAAAGAAAGGCTTTCCTGTAAGAGAAAGGAGATGCATGAAGTATATTTTATAAAGTTCCAAGTGATGCAGCAAGTAGTAAAAAAAAGAGGTAAAACCATGTAGACCAAATCAATGCACTGATTAAAGATCTCGTGGTCTGTATTTCATGTTGCAAAGCATTCAATAGTTCTTCCATTTCCCACCCAGCAACCAAACAACCTAGTGAGGGAGAAAAGCATTTTGTGTGACAAGTATTACTAGAAATCTTAACACTAACTTCAAARAGAATCTGAAAATTTTAAATAGATCATTTTGTTCCTTGCCCATCTTAAAATTAGTAATCATGATTTACATTACAACTGTGCTTTAGCTGTATTTAGTACATTTGGAAAAATTATTAATAAAACATGTGAAGCGAATAGATAGATAAAAAGGAGAAGTGAATACATTATAAGCCAACCATTCCTTAATAACTAATACATTTTTAATTGCAATTTTCTGAAATGTAGGAAACTTCCCCCCTGTGCACACACTTTTTTYCCCTGATAATATGTAAATGAATGAAAAAAAAGAGATTAATAGCAAAATAATTTATCTATCTTAGTTTAAAAATACCACACTATGAGCCTATGCTCATTTATTGCTTTAATCACTGTTTTTCTTTGGATTGCACACACCTGCACAACTAATTAAAAGTGGCAGCTATCCACATGAACTAAACAAAATATATCCTTTTAGCAGTATGTTCAACTACATGAGCAARCATGTGATATGGAACTTTTTTTGGCTTAAATCTAAAATTTTATTGCCTGAGAAATACTTTTATTTTCATTTTAAGCATAAAGMAATTAGAATTTAAATACTTTCTGCTAAAAAGTGCTGTATGCGATAACCAGTTTAAACCTGTAAACTAATTCTGCCATTGCTTTCCATTTTTGGTGTCTCTAATGTACATTTCAGGGACAAACTGCATTTTTGATAACAAAAGAAACTATCAGTATAATTAACAAGAATAAAAAAAAAATTAAAATTTTGTTTTAATTCATCTCCTTTGTTTTAAAATTATTATTGGCAAAGCAATACTTATTTGTTGTTAATATCTGTACAGTATTAATATGTATATTCTCTACAGTTTAAGATGAACAATAACACAAAAATTGGAACCATTACACTTTAATTCCAAAGAAGTTTTCAACAAAAAATTGGAATAAAATATCTTTTCCTTGTTTTATAAGGATTGAAAAAAAATTATATTAAATGGTTTATGATGAAGAACTTTAGCTAAAATAGGGAAAAGCAAAGAAATTATACCATTTGTTCCTGTGAAATAAACTAAAAAACCCCCAAACAAAACCATAACTATACAAAAGATAGAATTCCCTTCTGTTCACATTCCATACTCTACATTGGGGTTCTTAAAACTACTCTTTAGTACCTGGTGCCACCGGAATTTGTGTGTCCTAACACAGACAGGAGGATGTTGCTAGTGCAGCAATGGGTCCAGGATAAAGAAAAATCTCACTTATTAGCTTTGCCATTGGTYTCATATTTAGTTAGTGCCCATATCTCCATCCTCTGTGTCTCTGCTCCACTAGTTTGGAGCAGAGAGCTTTTCTTATCTCATCTTATCTTGTACTACTTAGGACTTGATATCACTGAAGAATTCTGGAGAGTGAGGTACAATGTCTGAAAGGAAAGAACAATATACCATTTACCCTGCAAGTCTGTCTCTGACTGGCAATACTGACTGGAGGGTGTTCAAGAAGGGCAAACCTTCTTAAACCATGGTCTCTTTCTACCCTCCACTGACATTTAAACTCCAGAAYGTCTTTGATCATTTGGCATTGCAAGGACTATCCCCTTCTACTTCTTTTACCATCTATTTATGGAGTTATTGTTCACAATTTGTCTCATCTCCTCTATCCTGCTKATACTGTCTGCTGCTGTGATCCCTCTGACACGAATTTCCAGAAGTTCCCTGCCCCCAGTATGGAAAAGTACTGTATTTTGTTTGTTTTGAACTGAATCTTTACTAGTTGTATTGTTTTGCTCTAATTACAGTATTGCAGGTTTTGCTGGAAATCAGTTCTACACAAACCATATGCACCACATTCAAGATTTTGTAAATCTTGATTATGTGCCCCCTCGGTCTTCTTTCCAGACAGAAGATACATGAATGCTACTTTTATTCTCCCTGGTAAGGGAATTTTTCCACATTCTTGCTCATTATATTTGCCCTCCTCTACATTTTCTTTAGCTGTWCTGTATCTTTCCAGAGATGCCAGGRACAAAAGTAAAAGTACAGACAGTGCTTGTAGCTTGTAAGGTTTTCATTCAATGTCAAAAGGACATTTTCTGTCTTGTTTTCAACAGTACCACACAGATAATTAGCAAAACCATATCAAAAATATATAGGACTTCCAAACTGATGCTTTCAGACCTGAGATCTCAGGCCAAACATGAGATTTATATTGCTGGAGTCCTTGATCCCCAGAACTGAAAGGGGCCCATTGCAATTCATTTAGCAGAGCTGCAGCACAAAATTTAAAATGCCAGGGTAGAATGACTTAAAACCACAGCGTAGACTTAGACATATTCTCAGGGAGGGATATCTGAGAAAGAATATCCACAATGACCAAGTACAAAGCAGAGATTTCTGAGTGCCAGGGGCYACTTTAAACCACACGGTACGACACTGGTGCCTATTTCAGTTGTGGCTACTTGTCCTGCAATCAAACTCCCCAAAGGATGCTTGGCATATTTTTTTGGCAAGACTTATCAGCTGCAAAGCTACATTTTCAAGAGGTTTAAATTTTATTCTTGAAGAGACTCACAGGTGGCAAAATCCTCAAAACAGAGGTCATGCATAAATTTCAGTTCCTTGTTTGCTTTGTTATTCACCCAAACACACATGGAAACACAACCACAAAGATGAAAAACTTGAGAGTTTCCWACAGTATGGGAAATCAATTAAAATATTTTTTTCTCCCCTCAAGAAAAGCATTTTTCCTGTTTTCAGGATAAGGATAATTAAACTAAATCTAGTTTCCCACATTACTGCTCACTGTAAGTTTTCACCATCTTTAGATGGTGATTGGTATAAGATATATATTTCAGATATAAAGTTTCAGAAATGCCATTCTTTTTCCTGTCTATGGGAAAAAATAAATCAAAATATAATGACTCTTATGAAGCACAGACAGTAAAAGATGCCCTTTGAGTCTCTTGTTWTTGCTTTTGAGTTAATAGCTGAACATTTTGAGAAATTTCTCTTTTAAAAAAAGCTAAAAAACACCCAGCAGTTTCCAAAGTAATCAGGATTTTTTAGAACAAAACAACTTTTACAGTGTTAAGGATCTGAGCTAGATTTTGTCAATACATTACCTGTTTTGAAAAAAGAGAATTTCAAAGGTATTAAATTTAGATCCTAGTATTACCTTATTTTAAAAATACCTTTCAAAGAAAAATAATATAWCCACATGGATCTCTCCCTGTTTAAAAACAAAGTTGTTTATTTTCTGCTAATTATCCAGATAGAGTTGGTTGGAATACCTGCTACTGTTAGAGAAATCACAAAGAGCCTCACATTTGTATAGTGACAAGTTTTTCTGAAAAGCTTGTAATTATACAGACACTAGGGCAATCTATCATTGGGAATTGTTTAGTTGCTACACAGTTACATTGRGTGGTTCATCAGAGATTTCCACTGGCAGATGGTAAAACTTATAAAAATTATTTGTGTCATTTACTTTCTTTTCAAATCTTCTTCATTGCCCAAGGAGAGAAGAGGTGGCTTCTCCATGTAGACTGTTTTCCTTTACAAATCTGGGACAAATTCTTTGCTCAGAATTTGCCATGAAGCATTGCTTTGGCTAGACCCTTAAACCAGTGTAAAACCAAGTGGGTCAGCAGAGGCAGCAGGCAGAACAGGAGCTGCCCTGTGCTGGATGGCTCTATGGGACACCTGATTTACAGGGTTGGTCTCACAAGAAGGAACACCTCWGCTACATGAGAATAGAAATCTGGACCTTTGTGAGGAACAGCTAATCACAGGCRTCCAGCCCAGACAAATAAGAAAAACTCTTCAAGATAATTTGGTCTATGTCTAAGCATGCTAGTGGAGTACATGAGGTGATAGTGATCGTGGTCTTGGGAAAAAACCTATTTCAACTAAAATTGTTATTCAGTCATGAATCTAGAGTTCAAATTCAACAGGACTTAAAACTATTACACCAAATAAAAGGCAACAACTGAAAATTCAAAAATTGATTTTTTTAATATATGTGAGTAAGTAGGTGAAAAATTAACCARGTTACAGCAATAAGGAACTGAAATACAACTAATACAGGACATGAACCAGGAGATATCCTATTGGAGGAGAAAATCTTAAGCTCAAGATTCCAGTAATTTGTATGAAGTTCGTGTTTGGAAGATTTTGTTCCTGAGAGGCAAAAAACCCCTTATGTCTCAACACCTTTACAGATTCCATATACTTATTTTCTTTTTTAAAATGAAAAGGTAAGATTTCACATAAGATTAAAGAGCATATTCGGTCTTAGAAACTAAGAAAATGTTATATGGAGACCACATTTCCCAAATAATTTTTTTTTTTTGTTTCAGATTTCGCTTATACTAATGACAATGTAACAGTCAAATTCTTAAACCTGTATTTAAAATGTTGGACTAAATGGACYAATTTGAAGAACTCAAAAATAATTAAGCAAGATTTGTGTTTTTTTCAGAAACCTGCCAAAACAMTTTAATTTCCTTAGTAATAAAGAGAATCTTTACAAAGTGAAAGGCTGGAATATACTCTCTTAATTGCAAAACTCTGCATTTAAACCTTTACCTTAGGGGTTAGTAAGTGAAAGAAATCCTAGAGTAGCTATTTGGTGTAGACTGAAGCTCACAGAATGTTTCATTGTCTTCTTGAGTGCTTTTCCTTTATTGCCTTCTGTATGATTTCATGCTCTTCCTCTTTTTGGGGAGGGTWTGTGTGTGTGAGGGGAGGGAGTGCTAAGCACATGTGCTACCATAGCAACTGCTACCAGTTACAGGACCAAAAATTAGTGATGAAGTCCAAACCTGACTTTTTTTCTCTATTACTTGAGCCTGGCTGTTTTCAAAGCTCAGAGGCTGTTCACAGTCATTTCTAATCATTTCCTTCACTGTATTCTCCAGAGGCTCAATGGATGACCTAAAGGAAGGCCATCTGACATAGTGCCAGGATATTTCCCTTCACAGTCCAGTCTCATCAGTTTTACTGGATCATCACCACAGTACAAATTAGCCACTGAATTACAACTGCTAAAGCCCCTAAGTGATGGAATGYTAATTTTTCTATTTCTAGTTTTGTCTGGATTTCCCTGTGTTTGATGAGAATGGAAGAAAGGATAATGTGCTTAGTACATTTCTGTTGAGGATGGAGGAGACCTTCATATGCAGAAAGTTTCTATTTTTAATTTTTTTAATGACAAAATATTTTGTAATTAATTAACCTGAAGTGATAGAGTAGAATAGAAGAGAACAGAATAGATCTCGTTTTCTTAAGTGAAAAGAGCACAAAGAGCTGCTCTAGCACAATTATAGATTTTTCTGTGAGGGTTACTCGTAGGCTACAGCCAGCTCTTAATTTTTCTTGCCAGAGTGAACATCACTGGAGCATGCTGCATGCCAGTTTCTGACACGGACCATAAGAAACTGTTCTGCTTAACTTGAAATTCTAATGAGAGCTAATACTGTAGCCAAATCTGCCATGGTCTTAGGAATAGAAAGACAGAATTTCTCCACAATGASTCAAAAGCTTCCACTGCTGCAAATATTGCCAATTCTTGAAGTGTGGCTAATTGTTTGCTGTTTTCATTAGTTAATTTTGTCAGTGCTTCCAGAAGCATTGTAAAGAGAAAAGCTATTTGCTCCTGAAAAGACTGGTAGTAAATGCTGTCTTCTCTTTTCATAGAATAAAACTGACTTTTACTTGACACCGATGTTCAACAATACACTCCTTTGAAATCAGCCTTCTGGAAATCAGGGGGATTGAGCAGCTAAGTCACATACTCACATCATATAAGGAGGAATCAGAGTCAAGGAGAAAGGTTAAAGTTAGGGTTTGAAGAAGGATTTGAGAGGCTGAATGCTTAAATTTTGGACTGAATGATTTTTGAATGATTTTTCATTTCATGGATATTTTAACAGATGCACTTAGTTCAATAGAGTCCTCTGGATATTGACATTAATACTAAATTATTCCATTATGGTCAGTAAAATTATACTGAATGCATGAATCATTAATGCAAATATTTCTTCTATAGTTTYTTACAGCAATAGTTGGATATTTCGAAGCCAATGCAGTCCTAGTACAACAGGTCCTCCAAAAARATAAATTCATACATGAACAAATGCAGAAAAAGGCTCCTAGGATGATTGCAGTGATAAGGAATAAACCTTATTGGCATAGAGTAAAAACATTTGACTGGATTCACCCAGCTGAAAGCTTCCTATAAATACCTCAGTGGAGCAAACATCTGAGAAAAAGAGTTGTAAAAAGTAAAAGAATGTGGTGGAACAGGAATACATTACTCTAAACTGGTAATGAATGCATTTTTTTGATTCTTTCTAAATATCCAGTCAATGAAATTTTTGTATTACTTTCCAAATAGCATGGTGAGGGCAAGAAAGTCACCCACTTTTGAGATGGTTTTGGATGACTATAATTAAGAGAATTATATGAAGTAAATTCTTACAATAGCTGAGGATGACACTCTCTGGTACAAGCTTTACCTTCAAGGCCAGTTTTTGTGATGACTTTTTCTACAATGAATGTACTGCCTTGTCTTATTTTGTTCTTTCTGGGAAAAAAAAACCAAACCAAAACAAACACCACTCCCCCCCACCCCCAGACCATTAAAACAATTATATATATCTATATATATACTAAAAAAGTACCTTGAACAAAGGAAGCCAGCAACATATGCTGTTGTGGTTCTCACCTAAAGGCTGCTGTTTGTTAAGGAAATCTGGACAAACATTTCTAGGTGGGCTCAGCACAGGATGTTTGGGAAAAGGTTTCTGGACTGGAAGCAAATTGAAACTGGTTTGAACAGAAGCAGCACCCAGSCTGGTGGCACAGTAGTGCTGCACCTGGGTCTTCCTGTATCTCTCCTCTATTCCTTCATTACAAATGCTTCTCACTTGCTTCTCACTCCAATAAGTCTAAAYGAGCAATTATGTAATATATTGTACTGGTATAATTCCTATCTGCCTCCTATCTTTCTTATCTTTTCTTGTACCTTAGAGTCAATTCTTCCTTTCCATAAGCCAGATGAGCTCCTTTCTCTTGTAAATTCACAGGATAAAGAAGTTATTTAACCTGGTCACCTGTAGGCTTTGTCCTGGCTCTAACATTAATTTCTTCTTTGGTATCTCACCAGTCTAATCCCCATCAGCCCATTTTTTCAATTGCTTTTGCTGTTTGGTCATGGCACTCTCATTTCTATATGAATAAACTGCTTTATTAAGTCTTTGTATTTTTTATTTGCTAAGAGATTTAATTGCTGTATATGTATCAATAATATTTTCCAGATGTTTACAGTAATTATATCTAATTTAAACACTTTGTTTAAGGACTGCCAGGGCAATSACTGATGATTAACAACAACATTTTCAAAAAGTTGGAGTATATACTGGCTGTTCTTATTAAAGATAGTCCAAGAAGTGAATTTAGGTGTTGCCTGGAAGCAAAATGAAGAAAAAGACATTCGTGAGGTGTATTGTATGTAGGGGAGGGTGTCCAACACTTCACATGCAATGTGGATTGCCTGTGATGGAGACTAATGAAAACATTGGAAAACATGTTGCATTTTTCAAGCYTTTCAATTTACACAGTTCTTGAAAGAATAGAAACAACAAGTGCCTGTTCTTTTGTATCCTGCAGCACGCAGTAGTGTTCTTGTAAAGAATTAACAAATGGGAGCTTTTTACACACTCACTTCTGGACAAAATGTGTTACTTGAGGAGGAACAGAAGCTTTTAAAAGCGCATAGTCATGAGTGCTACAGTGGGACTATAGGTAATGGAAAAAGAGAATGGGGAATAAAGCTGTTGCAAAGAAATAGCAGAAACTAAAACAGGGAAATTATACATTTTAAGGATTAGCTAAGTGAACACCTGCCTTCTGGCTTCTGGAAAAGAATATTTCTCTTTCCACTTTGAGACTGATAATTGATTATTAAAGGTGGCATAATATTTTTCAGTTATATTTAACTGCACTGCAGGCAATCATCATTTAAAGAAATAACTTATTCTCAAAGCCCAAGATGTTACAAATAATTACTTTAATAGTAATTGAATTATGTCTCATTATCAGTACCATGTAAGAATTATATTTGAAAGTGCACTAGTGATGATATGTAAGCTTGCAATTCTACTTAAAGTGATACATGCTTCAATTATATATGTCAACTGAAATTAGTGCTAAACCTAATGAAAACTGTACATGCTACTCTTCAGGGTCTTTCTAAAGTCACTTGCAATCCATTGAGTATGACACTAGCATCCATAATGTTGCTATTATGGACACACATTACATTTATATATACATTGGGCATCTTTCATATGCATGTTACAGCACAGATGCTCTAAACTCCCCTGTATAATACCATTACAGAAATCTTACAAAAGATACTGTTACTGATCATCTTGACCCAAGTGGTCATGTTAATTCMCATGCATCTCAATATACAATTGAAATAAAAAAATCTCTTTGCAAAACCTGAAGTCTAGAAAATAGGTCAAAAAAAGATCATGGCACCTTACAATCTGGAGTTTGTGAGCATAATTAAAATTGTAGTACGTACAACAAAAATAAAGGGTGGTGGATACATCCTCTGTGAAATGGATTAAAGACCACAGCGGTAAATAGTCTGATGTATAATTCTACTGCAGTTTTAATTTTATGCAGAAGGAATAAAGATAATGTGCAAAAAAAAAAAAAAATCCAAAATCTTCTAATTGTTACTAAAAGTATGTCAAAAGAGAAAAGGCAACAAAGTAGAGAAGATGACAGACATAGCATGTCCAAATTTCTTCACAACTAGTTTGAAATGCATTATCCATACATCAAATAGCAATTTAAAAGTSCAAAAATTACACAATAAATGCACACGTAAATGTTTTGAGAAACATTTTTATTTCCTTTATTTTAAACACCCTTAAGCTGCCAGGTATTTTTCTGAAAGTTTTCTGGATCTAATCCAGTTCTGCTGTCCATATTTATTATACAAATATTCTGGAATAAATTAGAAACTCATTCTGTATGCAGCCTTGACTGTGATGTCAGAAATACATGTGTGTGTAATAACGCAGTTTTAAAATCCCTTCTGCAGGTACATGGATAGGTATTATGTTTACACTTCAGAGTGAGGTTTCTTTGTATTTTCTAGGTGAATGTATCATAAAATGATCAGGCTTTAATAAATATATCAGTTTGAAATAAGAGGTAMTTTTACAAATATCATATGATTGTAATGGATATACTTCTTCTCCCATAAAAATCAGTAAGACTTATAACATTTACTATGATGAGAAAAGCAGTGAACCTCATGAGTTTAGTCCAATTTCTCCTGATATTTCAAATGCAAATTCAGTGGGGGAAAACATACATAAAGACAGAGCAACCGTTCTTTGGAGATTTCAGTGAAATAAGGTTGGCATAATCTTTATTTTTCTTTTGGAAAAACAAAATACAGCCTTCTCTTTACAAAAGTGATTACTGTAACCCAATCAACATGACCTTATTATACTCTTCACATAGTTAATAAGAATATGGATAGCTTTCTTATTTTTATCTTGGCTTTATTTTCTCTTTCTTATTGTAATTTATAAAGGTAAATTATTGCAAAGACTGTGTGTCAAGGGAATAACAAGAGTGGCTTAATATCTAGTATAGCTACAAYGCAGCTGAGTCGTAATTCAGTAATACCTACACAAAGAACCAGGAGCGAAACAACAAGAGAGAAAAATTTAAAAAGGGCACAATCTGTTTCAAAGCCCACATCTATTGTGACTAAAGAGAAGTGAAGGTAAATGCCAGCCTTGTCCTGGGAAAAGGAATAGTGCAATGATTATCTGTTCAAAATTCACACTTCTATAGTAACAGCGTTGTGAGAACAACACCAAAACAGGCCATTATACAGTGTGGGATAGTGCTTGAGAGSTGCTTCCTTCCTAGTTCTGAAAGGTTCTGGTAATTGTAGAGGTCAGCATTAGAAATGTAATATATGCACTCCTTTTTCTGAGAAGCCTTTCTGAAGAAAATGTTTTGAGTTATGGCTAAAGTAGACTTTATAAATGTGTTAACTCTTATGTTTCAAGCTGACAGAGTCACARATTTTTTACTCCCTTGCCAAAGTGAAATGTTGAGAAGCCATTATTTTCATTAGYTGCATTAAGTCCTGCTGACAGTTTTGGGGATTCCTGCTTTTTGAAAACTTTTTTCTTATATTGATGCAGCATTTTACTGGGTGTCAAGCTATATTTTAAACATCTGCAGAAGACCAAAAGAAAATGGATTCCTGAAAGACTGAGCTATTTTTTTACTGGTTCTCAGCCTGGGACCCAGGTCCAATTTCTTCCTCTGCCCGAAGCAATTTACACTCATGTTTCTCTGTTCACAGAAGAGTGCCCTCACTATGAGGATATTCAGCCTTTTTGGTTAAGATCTGTCAAATTCTCTTATTAAAGCTAATCCAACACACAGGAGAATCCTACTTTCTGATTAACACATGGGAGCTGTATCTCCTGCATGAAGGAAGTTAAGACAGCACTACAGTGAAAGAAGTGAGTCTCACTTCCTTCCCTCTTTTATTGAGTGTGACAAGGAAACATAAGAACAACTTCCTAGACCAAAAGACTTACTTTGTACTGCAACACATTATCACCAGGGCAGTGGGTTGTGCCTCTTTTAAAGTCAAGAAGTATTTAGGTGTAATATACTTCAAGAATAAGAGTGTCAGAATCTCATAGTGATGCTAGCTTTGGCCAGTCTTTTTGGATCTCTAATATGACTTTATGATTATGTATTTTGTACGACATAAAGAAGGATTGGGATTAGGAAATACAGAATTAGAGGATTAGGCCCATGCCAGTGAAACCCAAATACATTTAGATMCACTGAATGCTTCAATAAACCCTTTAATCCCAATAAACAGGGGATTCTACACTGATGATTCATGTCTCCCCAACTCATCCAAAACTAGTGAGAGTTATCTGTGCACAGTTTTGTGAAGAGAGGCATTCTTGTTTATCTTTGATTGAATTAATTCTTAGTCAACTCCATCAAATATGTCATTAGAGTTCACTCAAATTTGATATTTTCCTAAAGCTCAGGTTACATGTTTCCAACTCCTTTTATCTTTTAATATGGAAACTGTYTTCTAAGGATCCTTCCATGAACAACACTCTCAGACCATAAAATTGAATAAAATGTTATGGTCTTGCAATGACTGTTCAGTAATTGTGAATATATATTTTGAAGAGTCTTTCCATATGTTTTAATAGACTCAGCTTTTTCATTCTGTCAGAAGACAGGAATATCATTAAGATGTTAATACTTGAGAAATACTCGATTCTGAAATTAAACTTTAACTGCTATAAAATAACTGGAAAATGTTAAAACAAATTGTGTTAAATGCTTTGCTAGAAACATTCAAATTCCTTTTTCTATTGTTAAAAGTTYCTTAACAGTTGTGAGTAATGATTTTTCATGTTGTATCAACAGACTGAGGAGCTTTTACATATTTCCTGAGATGCAGTTTGAATGTTCCCCATTTAAAAAGAAAAAAATKATTTAAAAGAATGTACCATTAAACTATAAAAGTAAAATTTTACATAGCATAACAAACTCTAATTCCCATAMTTTTATAAATCTGTGGGGTTTTTGCTTTTTTCTTTTCTTCCTAAATAGTGGTCTCAGTCTATTTAAATAACTCAGTGAAAAGCCTTAAAATCAGCAATGCTTTCAAACTCAGAAAATTAAGAATTAACTTAAGTATATTATCTTTTGTGTAACATGGGAATGTTTTTTATTTGCTTTGGTTTGTTGAGCAGATGTGGGATTAATTGGATGTTTAAGCGCCTCGTTGAACAGAGGTCCATCTCTTGTTAAAATCAGATGCTTAAATGGATGACCATATATGGGATTTAGCAACTTGATAGTGCGTTAATGTATGAATGTAGTATGATCATTTTTATATAAAACTTTTCCCTTTAGATTACCAGTTCTAGTGATTCACAAACTGAGTTGTCCAGTTAGTCTCACAGTTTCCTGTTTCACACGTAGAATAAATTTACCTCAAAAATACCTCTTCTGGATACTAAATAATGATAATAWAAGCAGATAAGTGAACACATTTGTCCTCAGGAAAGCAGGAAATTGAGGAT
This sequence comes from Mixornis gularis, assembly GCA_003546035.1. Taxonomy (NCBI): domain Eukaryota; kingdom Metazoa; phylum Chordata; class Aves; order Passeriformes; family Timaliidae; genus Mixornis; species Mixornis gularis. The sequence goes on along the minus strand of QVAJ01000059.1, from coordinate 388,584 downwards.
ATTGAGCTACAACAGCAACAGCAAAAACATTAAATTGTGCATCATCTCACACAAACAAAGTTATGGCACTCAAGAGAAAATCAATGATAAACCCCATTATTTCCAAAAAAATAAAGGGAGTGACTTTCACTTGTTGCCCATTTCTTCAGGAAAGTGCCAGTAGGTGTTCTTTCCAGCTTGCCTGCAAGGGAGATGAAAGGCTCCTCAGATTAATTACTGCTCAGTTGTGACAGGCTTGGGAGATGGTTTCATTTCTRTCTGATCTCTGACTCACCACTGTGGAATGAAAAGAAAAGCTTTCTCTGCACTGCCCAGACTGCCACAAATGTTATCCTGATGGTAGCATATGATTAAATATAGGGTTTTTTYCTTCAGCATTTGTATTGCTACTTGTAGCAGACCCTCTGCTGAATGGAGAAAGCCCAAGATCTTTCCCAAAGCACCTTGACGTGCAGTGAAATATTGGTATTTGAATTAGACCCTAATCAGGAGCAGCAGAGAAAGTGACGTGTTTCAGAGACGCCTTTTTTGTAGCCAATTACTCCAGGCTCCTAGTGTTCATGCCTTCCATGTACTTTCTTTAATTAGCACTTTATTAGTTTGGCTTCAGAGAGATGGTTCTGGAGAAAACTTTCCTGATGCCGCCAAATGGTCACAAGCAGGAGGTGATTAAATTTAGTCCTAAGCAATAAGCATCTGCATGCATTCTTTGAATCTCAGTGTGCTTTAAAATGATGTGTGCCCAATAATTTATGCCCAGAGGGATRTACTGTCAGTAAATAAGTGTGAAAAACTGTCTCACAGTGTTAGCACTGTCTCTATGCTATTCATTTAGGTCTGTTTTAATAATAGGATTCTTGACTCCTCCCCATTAAGATCAAGTTGATTTATGTTAATTGCAAATGAAATATGAAATGCAAGGGCCTAATTTTTGTTAGATTGGAAGGGGAAAAAGCAGCACWTTCTGTTCAGTACAATTCTTTTTTATTGCTTCCATTATGAGTGGGTCTGTTGTCTTCATTTTACAGCTATTAACCCCAATATTAACTTCAGAGACAATTATTAAAGRAGACTGTGCTAGTCAAAACAGAGAAAGAATTGAATAAACACAGATGATTTAAGAGAACACAGACAGGGATGTTTTCYCTACTTCTTGAGAAATGGTAAATTCAGAAGACATAGTTGTAAATCCTGTGGGTTTTGTTAAAGTGCAAATGATAGCAATGCCAATGAAAATTTTTGTATTAATTAAAGGCGAGATGGCTGGTTAGGCTCTTTAGCCCATCACATGCCAGCTGTGTGGAATGTCTCCGAGGGCAGGGGGCAGATGGAGATAAAGCACAAGTAGGGAGACTTCTTAAATAATATGGTTTTCATTCTAAATGGCTGATATCAAGCAGGTGAATTTGCTTGGGTTTGGKTATGGTTTTCCGGGTTTTTTAAACCACCAAACCATGTCAGCAGGTCTATGCACAGGCAAAGCAGACCTTCTCCTGGGAGGAGGAGTCTGAGGTTCAGGATGACACTTGCTGACAGCTGTTTCCCTTGTTACTATTGCTCCACATTTTTCGTCACTGGAGTTGTAGTGTGCAGGATGCACAGCAGGACCACAACATTCTAGTTACTGGAATACCCTTTTTGGCAGTTTACTTAAATTTTTGAATGCTACTGCAGAAGTTATTGGACATGCTCCTCCCATCTTATTGTGGTGCTGTTCATGGACATGTCTGCCAGTTCATGAGTATGAGTTCTGGCTGAAGTAATTGAAAAGATGATTTGCTAGTAATTTACAAGACCTATCTGAGGGTTCAGAGTTATACTCTGGCCTTTCTGATTTAAACCAAAGAAAATGCTAAAAGAATGCAAAGATAGTAAATTTCAAACACTTTTTTCTTCATAGCAAAAAAGAAATTTTTATTAGAGCTAATGAAATCCATAAACAAATTAAGAACTTGATTCACTATCCTGTACATGAATAGTATGCATGAATTCACTAGCCTCATTTGTGTTTTTCAAGAACGTCCAACACAGAGGTCAGCAACCTGTGCTGACATACACCTTAGACAGTCATTTGTATCTGTGCAGAGGGAGTAGAAATACAGTGGATGGCTAACCTGAGGGCACAATCCTGTGTTTCTTTACAAAAACTTCTTGATTGTAAAGGAAGTGACTAATTAAGAATTGTACCTTAATATAAGCCAATAACATTTTTTCCTTTATAGACAACGTCTTAGAAAGAATAGAAAAACAAAGATTGATGGTCAAAACAGCCAGAAGATGCTGCCAGCTTGTATCATGTCCATTAAAAAGGAATCTTCTTTTCTCCAAGATGGTATATTTTTGTGAGACTCCGCAAAAATTACAGCAAAAATTCTAAACAACTCAATTTTAATATCAGTCAATATTAATATTGCAAAAATCTCAAACCTGAGTGTTTGTCTACTTTTCTGCTATCAGTGTCCTATAATGAATGAATTCAGAGATTCCTGTTGCCACACGCCATGCGTTTTCAGCTGGCAGGTGGCAGAATGTCCCTGGAAATGAGCAAGGAGTAACATTTAGCTTCATTCATCCAGACCACCAGTGGCACTAGGACTTGCTGAGGTTTGACAGAATCACTAATACACTCTAGATAAAAAAGTTGGTGTTGTCACTACTGCTCTCATGTCTCATAAGCAGGGCTGCTGTGGTTTGCATGACTGGATCCACAAACAAATTTGTGAAAAGCAGAAATGGATAGTTTCTGCACCCTCTCTGGTGCTTTTAAAGCCCTACTGTGTTTAATCTCTTTTGAATTGCAGTTGGTTGGTTCAGAATTGACACTGCTTGTAATATGATAGCTCCTCCCAAGCCCTGAAGAGGAAAGCAAGCACAAAGCTATACACCCTAGGCCTAGGTGACTCCTGCAACAARCTTGCACTATGAAAAATTAAGGTAAAATTGTCTTCTTATGTTTTATCTACTGTGTTACATGCAAGAAATCAATGAATGCGCACAATGGAGAAAACCAACAGATATGTTTAGATGGTACGAATGAATTTGATTCTGACTGTTAAAGAAATGCTTTTCCGCTGTTCAGTAACAACCATATTATACACTTTATTACTTCAGTTTACAATGTTAGTCTTTACACTTTATATTCAACAGGAAAAGCACTTAACTTTCTAGGTAACCATCTGGCTATCTTCTGTTTGGCTGTCRTTTTCATACAAAAATTCTTTCCCTAAATCAGCTTCTGCCACTTTYGTAACACAGGAAGAAAATATTTCATTTATTGGTGAAATGCATCTAATTCYAGGGGCAAATAAAGATAAACAAGACAGAAAACCAATAATATCACTAGAAAAAAGAKAAGAATGACTTTTTAAAATTCAAAATGATGGGATAATAGTTATTCTTCAAATTATTAAGTCTGTTGGAATTTTTCCAAGACACAAGTTTCTTGGCATGAAAGACAGCGACTAGACAGGTTGTCCACAGATCAAATAGGTATAATTGAATAGGACAGCGTATAATAGCTTTATGTATTAGCATGAGTCACAAAGTGTTTTTAAATACTTAGTCTTTTATGACTAATATTTCAGTGTGTTAATATTCGTGAGTAGAAGGAAAAAATGTCATATATAAGTGAGAAAATACTTCTTATGACAGAAATGGGTAGTTGGCCAGAAAAGATTTTAAGGAGTTTTGTCCTTCTGATTTGTGTGATTCTAGATTTAGCTTTGTTTGATTTTGTTCTGTCGGACTCTTTTAAAAAATATATTAATTAAATTATATGAATTTAAAGTATATGAACTAATTTTTCCTTAGCTAGTCAAAATCAGATATTAACAGTATAGGGATATTGCATGGTATTTAAAATTCATTGGTTTCCTGAAATAATTTTCTGTCCATATTTAAAGTTAATAGTGATCTAGATTGCAATATGACTTTGTAGTCTTCTTAAGTAGCAACATCAAGTACTTACACAAGACAAAGAGATAATACTACACCAAGATTACTTGATCATAAAGTTCAAAGCAACAATTCTAGAAAGCAACACATTGCACTCACTTTTATGCATAGTATTTTTATCTAAATAACAATGCATCCTATTTTATTTAAATATAGGATTTTTATTATTTATTACATATGGATATTTTTAATGCAGTTATCGTATTTATCCTGTCCAAAGAGGAGAATGAGCAGGCGTGAACAAATGAAGTACTTATTGTACTGTGTGGATGAACTGTAGCTGCTTCTTTTGAGAGTTTAAGGTGATTTGCTTCAAATCAGAATAGAAAATGAGAAATAGAATTCAGAAATAGCTTCTAGAGTCTTTAGTCTTAGCGCCAAATGCCTCCCAGCCGTTAAAAAAAGTTTTTTTTCTGAAAATGGAAAAAAAAATGAGAATCTCTTGATGCTTTTATTTAAAATCACAGATGTGATCTATATTTTTGTCATTAAAACCAGGATTTTGTCAATTCAAACATTTTAATTATTTATAATATGATGAAAAGTAATGAAAAATAATGGACCTGTTTTATAATTTCTGTAATATGAAAATATGTATTTMTTTCTAGTTTGATGATTTTTGTTTCTTTCTCATAAAACCAATTTTAAAACCAGAATAATAATTTATTTCAGTTTATTTTTCACTAGAGATGTGTTTGACTAAAAATGAACATGATCCTTGGGATTTCAGCAGTATGAATAACTGGTGTCTGCCAGAAAGCATGAACAATGACATTTAATTTTTGAATACTTTCCCACAAAATTATTTAGGATTTACAGTATTACATAGTACAGAAATAAGTTATTGTGAAAACTACATCTTAATATATATCAAAAGGCATAAAAAAGTTCATTATGAATAATCTTTTTGAAAAGCTACAATCAATTTCAGCGTCTAATCTTTTTTTCAGTTTATGAAATAGGTCCACTAATAGAAAGGAAACACAGAACCTTTATGTGTGAACTCATTTAAATGAATGTCTAATCTTTAGGCATATTTGAAAGTTTGTTTTTTTCCTAATGCTATTTTGCTATTTTTATTTTCTTTTTTATCARTTTGGTCTCTAGTTATGACATTAAAGCTTGGCTGGCTCTTTGGAAATCCTTTCTTTGGGSATGTCTCTTGGTCTGCTTCATTTAGTGACTCAGTTCATCACACGGTTTCTCACTAGGTAAAAGGAAAGAGAAATAATGAACKGAGTCATGTGCAGTCAGCAAGTACAGAAGATAAAACATCACCATCTGGAAGTGAGGCACCTCAGCACATCCCAAAAGAATCCACATCTTCAYTTTCAAGTAACACTGTTACTTGAAACATGAAAATTAAGAAAGGAAATAAACAAAGATCATAGTAGCAGGGAAGTGGCAACGACTAAAGTGAGAAGCAAGTGGCAATGACCAGAGACTTTAGGTGACAGCACAAGCATGGTCATCATCTCTCAGGAAGAAAAAAAAGAAACATTAAATGAGTGTCTTAAAAAATACAAAGACAAATGTCAAAAGAACTGTAAGAAAACCTCATCTCATTCATATAGGACTTTTTCTGAATTTTGTAGAAAACAATGTTATCTGTATAATAATGGGTTGGGGACTTTCTTTTTGTTGGAATTTTCTTCAAAAAGCAGTGATGGAGAAGCAGAATAATTTTTTATGTCAGGTTCTGTAAGGGCAAAGACAAAAATGAAAAGGAGGAAATAGGTAATTARGATCATCTGGCTGAGGAGTGTAAAGCATGTTGTACAATTACAAACTACTACCAGTTTAATACCCAGAGGTTCCAGTTGGATTTCCCCACTGATGTTTCAAGGACTACCCTTTTTTACATAAAACATTAAAAATCTCGTCTGATTGCTCCATGGTGTGTTTAGCATGACTTTAGGGACTGTACAGCTGTTTCAGAATGTTTTTCCTACTACAATACATTTGCAAAATGATCTGGAAAATTTATGTTTCCTCCTCCTGCTGCTCCTCCTCCTCTTCCTTCTCCTCTTCTTTCTGCTTTCCATGGGCTGCAGTCCTTATGAATGGACTGCTACTCTTTGGGTCCCCCAAGAGCCATAATTCCTGTCARAAAACCTGCTCCTGTGTGAGCTTCACTCCGTGGGCTGCAGTTTCTTCCAGGACCCTTYTCCAGGGAGGGTTCTCTATATATTTAACAATTATTACCCTACATCAGATATTCACAAARTGGGTCCTGCTGTAGAAATGTATAGCTATAAGCAAAAAGTGTGCTGGAGGAATTGTCTGCTGGACTGGGAAGGGTGCCTGAGATTATATGCATCTGAAGGTTGCTGCTGCTTCTCTTTCAAGCTGAACACTTGGAAGAGGTTAATACTTTCCTCTGTTTTGCTTTCTCTCTTGCTTTCTCTTTTTTTTCTTTTCTTTTCTCTTTCTTCTCCCTAAGCCTCATAAGAAGTATGCCATTAACTGATAAGTTTGGATATATTCACAAGAATTTGTGTATCTGACATCATTGTGGATGTCCACAGCATGCAGTGCAGTGTGAGAAGCTTCTGGTACTCTTTGAATATGAGCCATTCCCACAGACCTCTTGACTTAAAATTCACGTTAACTTTACAGACATTCCCTACAGAGAGTCATATATGCCCTAATACTCTAATAGATTCTTCCAGCTCCTAAAAGTAAACAGGACTTCCTCTACAAGACATTTGAACTATTAATAGTATCTTTATATTTTATAATAAAAAATGAAAATCATTTCATATTAGAATAGCCTTTACCTATTCACAAGAGAAACCTGGTGGAAATTTAGTTCTTGAATCAAACTAGTTAATTCAAAAATTTCCARAAAAGGATACAGTGAGCAATGTCTGACTGCATTCCTATTATTTATTTAGGTCCCTTGCAATTCCRGACCTATGACTCTTTATGAATTGCAACAAGTACCAGTAAATGATTGAAACATTTGTATAAATTAAAAAAAAAAAAAAAGTTGGTATTAATATAGGTTTTCCTCCTGGACCATCTATGTTCTTTTCCCCTCCATCTTGTTTGTTTTTCAGATTTTGGCTGAAAAACTAACAGAGAAAAAAAATGARTACACTCATTATTTGCATCAGCCATAGGAAAGGATCTAGCTTTTCCTTAAATATTTGTGTTTACACATCCAAAATATTTTGATTTTCAGTTTAAGAAGTTGGAATTACCTTTCAGGTTTTTTTTTAAATGAAGTGAAAAAAATGTTAAATGTATTTTGTGAAATGTTTTGATGACGGACAAAAGGAAATAACCTAAACAGTGCTTATGTTAGTATTTGACTATCAGCCTTTTACAGTCAATATTGCTAATTGTAAAATGATATTTTAAATGTATCTCTCTTGTACAGATCTCTGGTATCTTTTTAGGTGAAATGAATATATTGATACAGCATTTTGTGACTTACTTGTTATTCTTCTTGCTCTGTAAAGTTGTAATATATGGAAAATACTGCAGACTTCTATTCCCTGGTGACCTATTGAGTACATGAAATATTGAGAGTCTTTGGCTTGCATTTTAATAGCTTGCATCTAACCTACATTTGTCAGGCATTTGCTTGTGTGTTCAGATTGAATAGTGATGTTTTTAATTGTGACTTAATCAGAGAAGAATAAAATACCGAGCCASTCAATGACCATTTTTCACACACAGCTTTACATTTTGTGAATAAAAATGTGGCCATAAAACTAGACTTCTAGGTTTCAAAGGTTTGTAATCATTAAAAGACATCTGAAAAATGGTTGGAAGCTACTTGGAGAATCTGAGAAAATAAAAGTAGCTTCTMTGAAAAAAATTCCTAATTTCTTCAGTTTCTGGTTTCATATAAGTTCAGKTGGGATTGGTTCAGCTACTCAGATTTTCACAGAGATGTTGCAGCCAGCTCAGTACACTACTGGTATTCTGTCTCACCATGCTACACATCTGTTCTTTTTGCTGAAACACTACCCATTTCCTGGTTTGATATCACCACAAATAATATTTGGAATGGCTAGTTATGTTGAACAGTAGTCTTCTTAACAGAAGCAGCTCTTGCTATTGTTTTTAGTACTTTAAAATATAGATAACCAAGAGGTGGCAGTAGTCCATCCTGCATTTACTGTGTTYTATCATTACAAGTGCATGCTTGCCTTTCTTTGATAGTCTCAATTACTTCAAATCAGATACATGAAATATTTTTAAATTTTCAATTGTCTGGCATTCTGAGTACTTGATCAGAGTCTCGAAGGTCTCTGTCAGAAGTAGAGAAAAGTAAGTATCTCCTTTAAAGGCTTCATGATCTRAGGACAGTGAAACAAGTACTTACAAAGACTGCCTTGGTAGGAGTGAGACCTGGCTAAGCCTTTGGTCCTCATGAACAGTGGGAGGCCACTGAGATTCGTTCAGCTGGTTGGTGCTGCTAACACAAAGTTGTGGGTTTGATCCCCGCTATGGATCATTCGACCCTTGTGGGTCCCTTCCACCTCAGAACATTCTCCAAATCTGTGACAGGTTTCTCCTGTTCTCCCTAGCTGAAGTATCCCTATATATAATGGTGCGTGGAGCCCTGTGGTGCCATTACATGCAGTTCTATTGCTTTGTGAGGTCCATATCCCAAAATCCCACTCAAGCATCAGGGTTAAGAATGACTWCTACTTATGATTATTGCTGAAATTATCCCACGATAACCACAGGGGAATGCATTGAAGAGAAACAAAAATGGTCAGCTAACAATGTCAGACATAAAGAATGAGATTTTCTCCTCCCACCTGTAAGGGCCTGAATGAGAGATGTGGGACAACAGGCGGCTCTTCAAAATGCTGTTTACTGTATAGAAGGTGTTACAGCATTCCTGGGTCTTGGGTGACAGAGCCACGCCTAAAGCTGCCAGCTACAGCTTAGGCGTGCCTGAAGCCAAGTTAGTTTTAGTTACAATGCAATATATAGTTTTCTTTGCTGAGCATCTTAAKACATAAAAACYAATCAGCATCATAYACRATACCTTTACCATTACCTCTAGCCTATCATAACTRTTATCATCACCATATTATGGTCAGTACTACCCAATCACATCGAGTTAGTATGTTACAGTTTAAGCTTAAAGTTATTTTTCTGTTTTCTYGTAGTGGAAAATTCTTAGACCTTTTTTCTTCTTGGTAAAAACATGTTTTTGTTTGCCTRTGGTATCTTCCGCTTTTCTTGAGACTTATTTCTGCTTGGTAAAAGCATCTTYGTTTGTGGTCAAYATATCCTTTGCTCTAGCCATAAAACCTCTTTCCAACTCAACTTTACCTTTGCTTTCTTAGTTGTCCAGTAACAACTGGCTCAGCAATTCTAACCTCAGACATCCTTTATCCTTCTATATCAAAACTTTCTTTCATTTCTATTTCATTTACAGGTTTTACATTCAGAGAGCCTTCTGCTAAGCATTCATAACTGTAAAACTTTCCTGTTAAACTTTCATCTTCCCCAAAACCACCGTAAAGTTTTTCCCTGTAGGGGTTAGCAGGGCAGTGTGKGGCTGGAGAAGCAGAAGTTTATTTTCACCTTGGCCCTGTTTTTCCTCCAACATTTCTGCTTTTCARTGAGCACTTGGCTGAGCATGTGGAAGGGCTTCACATGGGAAACCAGCTGGTGTGAAAAGCAGAGCAAAGCTGGCTTGGGTACATGAAAACTCCCAGAGAGCTTTTTATATCTCATAAAAAAACTCACAGTCTACCAGGAAATAAGGTGATAGGTTGGACATTTTCCTAAAAAACATAATTCTTCCCTTTGGCTTTTGTAAATTGAGGGCTGGATGGATGAGCCTTATGGAATAAGACAGATCTGTCCTCCATTTGAGGATTCTGGAGGATGTTCCCATGTGTAGGAACCTAAAGGCCGCAACTGACATTCTCAAAGCACTGTCAAAACCACAGCGGGAACTTCCCATAAAATAAGTCACCACAATAGGAGCTCRAGATAAGCCCAGAAATAGCTATACCATCACATCAGGATGGTTACACATCAGGAAGAATTTCTTTACTGAAAGGGCAATCAAGAATTGAAATGGGCTGCCCAGGGGAGTGGTTGAATCACCATCCTTGGAAGCGTTCAAGAAATGACATGGTACACCATGCCAGTATGSTTTAGTTAACATGTTGGTGTTAGAGCAAAGGTGGGCCTCAGTTATCTTGGAGGYCTTTTCCCACCTTAATGTTTCYGCCATTCTATGATACAGTTCACATTATATTTGGCTCAAGCTGTGAAATGAGAAAAAATAGTGAGGTGGTGCCGAAGTTGATAATGCAAATTATCTAGCACAGTTACAGGGTTTTTTTGCAATTTGATTTTTTTTTTTTGGTCTTAGTATAAACCACTCACTTCCTGCACAATTTAGATGGATATCTGAGGCATCGGGAAATTTACTGATTTCTGTTTAGGGCCAGACCGACTCCTTACAGAACGTGATAATACAATCTGTGACACCATGGCTCCTGAAGTAGAGGTTTCTACATATGGCATGGGAAGAGAAGGCTGCATTCGGTCCCTAGAGTGCAAAAACCTGCAGTGGGAAGTCAGGTGTAACAATTGCATCCTCAACTTCTGCATGCACAAACTTAGAGAGGACAGGAACTGCAGGAGTCGGGAATGACTATGCTGTGCAAAGCTGCTGCAGTACAGATTTTCTTCTAACAGTGCCTGCTGGTACCATGAGTTTGCCTTTTCACAGGGATGGAGTTACAAGAGGAGAGGGCTGGCAGTTCACGACAGTATTCTCTACAGACACGTATTGTTAAAAATCTCACAGTAAGTCAGGATATAATTTGTTCAGGGTTAATTTGGTTATTTCACATGGAAATAGGGGCCTGTTAAGTTCGTGTTATCAGTGGTGACGTGTGAAATCATAAAGTGATATAAAATCTCCACCTGCAGAAGGTAAATCAGTGGTTTATATCTGCTAAATTGTTCCATTTTATCCTTTTTTCAGGGTTGGATTATGGGTCACGGTAGGTGGAGACCAGCTGTGTGATCAAAATATTGTAGCCTTGGCTAGCAGCAGGTTCTCTCTTCCTTTTCTGAGTTTCTCTGGATGGGGATTTATTAGAATTGAAGCTGTCCACAAGATCAGAAGCATTAAAGTAGGAACCATGACTTGTACTGTGTAAGTTATTGCAAATAGTTCCCAGTAGAATTAATCAGGTTGTGGCTTAAGTAAAACATAAAGCTCTTCATTATATGTTATTCTACTAGTTTTTTGATAAAAAGACATTTGAATCAAATTGAAATGAGATTTTTTTTTCTTAGCCTGTGTTTTTAAATTAACAAATTTTAAAATTTGTACTTAAAAGGTATGTATAAAGTAATACCTTTTTATCTTCAGGTGGTTATAAATGAAAATTGCTCTTTTTCCATATCAAATTAATTCAGATTTCTTTTCTTAACTAGGTTTTTTTAGAATTCTAAACTATGTAAAAAATAGAAGTACTACTTATTTTTTGCAATACCTTTGCCAAAACAGTGGTATTAAAATGGCAATATAGTTCATATTATCACAAGTAAGAAACCATCAAATCCTATTCCACAAGGAGCATGTGATGAAACAGTATTCATCTAATACCTAATGATAATCCTATACAAATATTCTGGTGTGTTTGCTGTAGCATGTTTATGATCTTGTTGTGTCTGGTCCAAGTTTCTTGACATTCTGAGTACCCCTTTGGGGAAATATGACATCTTGCAGTAATGTACGCTCTGCATGTCAAAAAACATCGCCAATCTGCTTCTGCTACTCTGAGTTATAAAATTGGATGAGCAGGCTGCTCATTTTTCAACATGTGCAGGATGGTGATGTTTACAATACCAGCTGGAAAAGCAAGTACTTGTATAAAACAGTGCGTGGAGACAACAGAACAGGAGGAAGAAATGAAAAGGAAAAATAGATAGTCCCACACTCAAATTTTATGTATGAAGCAAGCCCCAAAAATAGGAGAAAGGAGATCTCTGGTAGCATCCCCAAGCCTTACAGGCCAAAATAAAATAATCTGAAATACTTCAGGATCTGAAACATAAAGAGTGGAACTATTGCTAGTGCTGGGTTTTCCTGTTCATTAACGGCACCGCCCCCCCMAAAAAAAAGCCTCACTCTCCCTCCAAAAAACAACCAAACCAAACCTTACATAAGAAAAAATGAAAATAATAGTAAGAAATAAATCAACTACTTGGAAAATACATAAAATAGAATGTGGCCTGGTTAGCTTCATGGAGCTTCTTTACCAAACATTAGGAGATAAATTGCTGGATAAGGTAAATAAAATCTTGTAAGTCTTTGAAGTAAGTCAGTCTTAGTTCCAGAAGGCTTGATGATTTCAACACTGGATCACAAGTTCAGCAGGTTCAACAAAGGATCAGCTCTAGCTTGCTTATAGTATAAAATAGGTCATGAAAAGGTCTCCCCTGATGTGGTTATATTCCTTCGAATATAGGGATTTATTCCTTTCTACAGGCTCATCTAGAGCTATTCCAGAGATTTACTTTTTACTACTATCTTTATATTATTCTAAGAATATTTAGAAAGAACATAAAAGAACATTGATATGATATTTTGCAAATAAAATGACATTTAACTGCATGTGATTTTCAGTATTTCGATAACACAAGAAGTCAGAGTAAAAAAAGAAGTCAGAGTAAAAACTTCTATCTTAAACAGCTTTTTCTCAGGCTTCTGTTTATAAAAGGACATATTAATTGTCTTCTGAGTGATATATATTCCCTTTGTAAATCTAATTTTTAGCTATACTTTTTTTTTTTTTTGATTCTGAACTTAATTAGAAAGAAAATATGAGCATATGCAGTAAAGTTACAGTGCTAACCATTTGAATTCAGTGGAATGCTTAGGAGGTATGATAGATTGAGTCTGTATGTGTATAGACCTATCTGCCCTCTGTCTTCTTCATTTCTACAGGCTTCTCTCTGTACTGCAGCAGAAATCTCCTTTTCATGGTGCAAGCCCACAGCTGCCTAAGGAAAAAGGAGAAAAAGCAAATGGAGTAGGATAATATATTCTTTAGCATACATAGTGTTTTGTTGTTGCTGCTGCTTCGYTGTGGATTTTTGTTAAGTTGTTTGGGTTTTTTTCAGCAGGTAATTTTCTTCACAGTAGCTGGTATGGTTCTGTGTTTTTGATTTGTGCTGGAAACAGTGTTGATAATACAGGAACCTTTTCATTATTGCTGAGCTCAAGCAGTGTCACGRCCTTTTCTGCTCCTTGGTCCACCCCACCAGTGAGGAGGCTGGGGGTGCACAAGGAGCTGGGAAGGAACACAGCTGATCCCAACTGACCAAAGTGACATTCCATGCCTTATGACACCACACTCAACATTTAAAACTGGGGAAGGAAGGACAAAGTGTGGGTTGTTCAGAGTGCTGGTGTTTGTCTTCCCAAGTCACTGTTACGGATGATGGAGCTCTGCTTTCCTGGGAATGGCTGAACACCTGCCCGTCCATGGGAAGTGCTGAATGAATTCTTTCTTTTACTTTGAGGCATGGCTTTTGGTTTCCTTATTAACCTATGGCTTTTGGTTTCTTATTAACCTATCTTTATCCCAACTCATGAGTTTTGTCACTTGCCCTTTTCTGATTCTTTCCCTGGTCCCACTGGGGCTGGGGACATGAGAGAGTGGCTGTGTTGGGTTGAGCTGTCAGCCGGGGCTAAACCTTGACACAAAGCTGAAAACAAACTAGACATTTACTGCAGTATTTAATAGCAGAGTTTACAAGTTGGGTGGGAAATGTTTAGTGTGTCTTGTGCAAGAAAGCATCCTCTTTAATTCCAGAATAATGGAGTGTCTTTTAGGAAACAAAAATTGCTTRGCACATTTTGAAAACCCAAGAACTTTACGTAACACCGGAATGAAAAATTAGGCTTCTAATTTAAAAATAAACAAAAGAGTACCAGAAGTCTATCAGCTATATATAATATATTGCAGGTTGCAGAAATCATTCTTCTGAATTATAATARTCAAAGTAGTTGCTGACCTTATACCATCATCTTTGGAAACACAAGTATCAGCAGAGTAAAACCAAGGTATTGCCATTCAGAGACAATCTAAGCCTCAGCCTGTATGGGATAATGTAAAAACTGGGGTAGCCTTTTGGACYTATGGTTTAAATATATTGCACAGCTTTTCATAGGAGTATTTTCCCTGTTGCATTCTGCAAAATTRCTATAAAATAAAACCCTCAGATAATTAATTTTTTAACTTTGTTCTAAATGAATGAATATGYAACTATGAAAAACATTRAAAATATAATTCAATCAAATGATCATTAAAAGATACAGCTTTAAGGATCAAGTTATCTYTTTGAAGTGGGAGTGGGAGTAGGATGGATGTTTGAGACAGAASAGAAATAGTAAAAGATACATTTTTCTTTTTTTAAACTAGTTTATGAAACCAAGAACTACACAGAGATATTCAATACAATTGTGTAGATTAGTTAGACAAATATTGACTCCAATTCAAGTTCATGTTCTGTACTTCATAATCGATCAATAGAATATTTAGACATAATGGTCACTAAAAGTATGAATGCTGGTTTTAACTTTATATCAAATGGCATCCCTGAAAAGAAAAGATTATATACAATATGTTATAAAAATATTTTTTTCTTYCTTTTTTGTTTTGTTCTTTATTTTTWCTTAGGATGTCTTAAGACACGATAAAGAGTAAGAAAAATGAAGTTAGAYATCAGCCCAAAGGAAATATATAGAAAGTCATCAGTTATGTAGAAAATTTCTGACTTTARAAAAATATGGGTGATTTAGTTCTAGAATTTAAAACTAAACCCCAAGAATATGACTAGACAGAAATATCTAGAACCTGCAGAATAAAATAATCAGAAAACGGAAAATACTTACAGTTAAAATTAGATATTTGGAAAATGAAAAAAGATTAATATTTTAAAAATATATTTTTAAGAACTTTAAAACAAGTTACATTATCTCTCTCTGAAAACACAAAAATAATATTAGTTACTTTATATTTATAGGCATATCTTTGAGATGTGTATGGAATGAAATTCACAATATATTATTCAAATAGAAGTGGCTGCACTGAGATGAGAACTTAGATCTTCCCAAGACCCCAGTTGACAGGATCTTGTAGAACAGGACTGAGTTAAATTCCAACAGGACTGAGTTAAATTCCACATATTTTTTAGTTTCTAAAGCTGAAAAACACATTTGTCTTATGCAGCAGTAAGTTTTCAGGATTGTTTGCCACTCAGTAACCCAGTGACACATCATGGAATATTCACTGTATTTTTCCCTGAAAAAAATAGGAAAATAGGTGAAAATAGRTCATTACCCAATGGAGCCACTTGAGGTAAAACAAAAGTAGTGATCAAGACCTCTAACATCAAACTCCTTAAACTCATTTTTTTTAGGGATAAAGAAAAGAAGTATTATATWTTAAGGTCTGCAGTCTACATGAATATTTCCCCTTGAACATTTTGAAAATATTTATGACCATTTTTTACTTCTTCCTGTGACTAGTTTCACGATTTTTAACATAAATATTTGTAAGATCAGATATCAAAATTGTGTTTTCCCTAGCGGTTTGCAAAAACCAAAAAAGAGATCTTGATTATATAGCATGTTTTGCTGATGAGAAGTAGGTGTCAGAAGAAAATATAAGTTTCTTTATAACTATTTGGTAAAGACTTTTGTACACTGTGTGGAAAGCAATTAGAGTTTAGTAGTTGACTGATAGTTCTATAAACTGCTTGTAAAATATGAAGTGAAGTAAGACTTCCACCTTTCYGTTTTTAATGGTAAACTGTTATAAAACCATGAACAAAAATGAATCAAAACCCTTTACTTAGTTAAAATGCTGTCGGAAATAAATTGCTGATCATATAATGAAAATCAAACATGAAAGACTCCTAAATTAATTTAAGGCTTATAGGAAATTAATATACTTAAACAATGAAGAATTAATTCCTTTTTTTTAAAGCAAGATGCATAGGTTAGAGTTTGTTCTTATTCTGAACTTCTGCAATCAGCAGTAATTCAGTCAAATTCTATGGATGCAGCCTGCAATGGAACAAGATGAATGCTGTAAAAAATTCCTGGTATATATATAACCTGGCTTAATATGAGTGGTGTAACTTACTGCCTTGAACCTTATGTGGAATGCAAAACAGGTTAGGCACTGCATAAAAAAGGTAAGAAACATTTAATGTTCAAGAATCTCATTGGACATAAAAAAAAACTTTACAATACCTCACTTCCAAAAGTGGASATGGAGGATATTAAGATGGTGGCCTGTAACTGGCATATTTTATGTGTATATATATACTATGTACATGTATATTATCCATATGTGTGAAAATATTTGCATATCTGCTCCCATTTTGCTTTGCTATGGAAAGTTTTGCAAGTCACTATGGCTGTAGCTGAAAGATTAGACAAATGTACTCAGAGAAGGAAAATGGAACATATTGAGGGAAAGGTAAACACCCTATTGAGGGAAAGGTAAACAAGGGGAAAAACAAAAATCAGAATCCATAATTTTAAGAATTAGATGGGTTCTTAAAYGACTAAAGATTAGAAAAGAAGATATAAG
This sequence comes from Mixornis gularis, assembly GCA_003546035.1. Lineage (NCBI taxonomy): Eukaryota > Metazoa > Chordata > Aves > Passeriformes > Timaliidae > Mixornis > Mixornis gularis. The sequence goes on along the minus strand of QVAJ01000059.1, from coordinate 372,013 downwards.
GAGGTAAGAGGGCATTTTTATTCTAAAAGCAGTAAAGACAAAATTTAAGAGAGAGGACCAAGGTCTTTGATCCGTCCAACTGTTACAATATCAATTAATGCCTTGTCAGGAGACAGTCCTAGTCTTTTCAACTTCATTAAGAAAAGAGAATTGTTTAACGCTCCAAAGCAATACTTTTTTTTTTCCCTTAAAAATCACTTTGAATCATTAAATGTATTTTGCTAAAAAAAAATAAAACAGAAACTGGGATGATTTTTATTGCAATCAAAGAAAAGTTCCTTTGGTTTAAGTTGAGATGATTTTTTTCATAATTTTTGTGTTACAAATTTTTGTTTCTAAACTCCTCTTAGTTTTCATATAGAATTAAAAAAAAAAAAAGGTCATTTGGTGAAAAAGAAAATTAAATAGATTTTTTTCTAATTATAATGTCTGTGCCTCTCCCATCACTAAAAACCTTTTTCTTGAGAACATTACAGTAATAGAGATTATTTTTTAAAGTATGATAGAAAACACCTCTTTAGTGGACAGTCTGGCATTTTCCAAAGTCTTAAAAATTGAAATTTTGACTAATTTTGATATGCCAGGTAAATAACAAATCACCCCTCTCCTAAGACAGTATTACCACAGTATTACTATACTGTTGAAGAAACTGTGCCAAAATGATGAGGGGGAGGAAAGAAAGAGTGATTTATGTGGCACAGCTGTCAATCTTTGTGTTCTGAGGCTTAATAGTTCCTATATTATAATTATCTATTTCAGTATACAGTTTTTAATCAAAGGAGTTGAGGTCCTTGTAGTTGGTGCTTAGGAAGCAGTTCTGACTGCTCGAGTTTCACATTCTATTCATGATGTCTTAATAAAGTCTAACAGTCTGTGAGACTAGAAAGCATTTTATAAGATAATAGGAAAGTATATGGCTAATATGAAGTATCAGTGCATCAGTACCTTTATTATTATTTGCTGATGTATAATTAGCACTGCTAATAATAATGACAGAACTTTTATCCCATGTTTAGTGAAAAAGATCTCCAAAGGCTGACAGGAAGGCTTCTGAATGATCTAATACTGGAGGAAAGATATTTATGACTAATAATTTTGTGTGAGCATTGATAGGCGATGGAAGTTTGCAAACATCCTCCTTGAGGAGATGGAATACCAAAGCAAGTGGGATGAGCCCCTGGGTGTGCAGGAGGCTGCTGAGCTGAGATGTCTCAGTGTTCCACACAGTTAGGTTTTATTTTGTAACTTATGAAGCAATCACTTTGATTTGGCAGATTATTGTAACTCTCTTCATTACCGTTGCATCCTATCTCCTCAACTCCTTGTGATGCATTTTTTACAGGTAATTTAAACCTTTATGTGCTGATTTCTGTATATATGACAATTGTATTCAAATTTTAGAATAATGGAGATAAAATAGATATCATGATTAAAATATCCCACAGCTTCACAGAAGGTCAAGACATATGGTAATTCATACCTATTTTATGGCTTAATCATCCACTATGCTGCAACCAATGAGAATCTAGACTAGAACCMATAATAAGTTTAATAATTATGGTATAAGAAGACAAGCATTAAAAAACTGGATATGCTGCATTAGATATTCACAGGGGCCTTACCATGAAAACCAGGGGGATAGAACTCTTCTTTTCAGACATTCTCTGGAATCCTCAATTCAATACACACCAGAGAAGTTCCTTGCACTTAAAAAAGAGTGATTTTCTTGGCAAAGGATGTGTGCTGCAGCCTGTATTCCAGTAACACCTGTCCTTTTCAATAAATGGTTTTTTTGCCCCTGAAACTGGGCTGCAGARCCTTTTTATAGCAATAGATTTCCTGCTATTGATATATTGTTTGAGTTCTTTACTCCCTGTACATCAGATGGATATCATGTCTTCAGATGGATATCTCTGTTCCATGGATATCATGTCTTCTGCAGGATTGTTCTCTTTTGAAAGCAGTGAACAGTAAGAATTGAAGCAAATTTCTATAAGATTAAGTGGGAAAAGAAAGAACATAAAATAAAAAGAGAATCCAAATACACTTTCTAAAACCAACAAAAGTTATTTAATTATTAAAATTATGGCAATSGGCCCAAGGATGCACACATTGCCTGTGTATGTAAATTTAATCAAACAAATAACAAAGAATTTTAATTGGAGACAATATTAACGAAGGAATTTCCATTCCACCTGTTTTATTAAGATATAAAATAATGGCAATTTCCAAACGCACCACAAACCTTTCCCACTGAATTAATTTTTCTTTGCCACTCAAATAGAAAATAGAGAGCACATTTTCCAAGGAAGCAGCTTCATTACCATCCATGAGCACTATTATTGAGGTATTAAAGAGCACATTTTCAAATGCATAGGTGAGAGAAAGCAATAGAAAAACAGAAAAACAGTAACATTAAAACCAAACACATTTTAACAACGAAGAAACGATGAGTAGTAAATCAAAAGTAAAGATGCAGTGTTTCAAAATACAGTGAATAATCTAGATCTGATTCTTGTTTTTTTAGATGTCATAATTTCTTTCTGAAAAAGTCTTTCTTTCTATACTAAAAACCTAATTATTAATTATTAATTATATTAATATCTCCTGTTGGCGGGAGAAATTTGCAATTTTTGTTTTATTTCCATTGTCTTTGTGACCATTATACCTTATTTAATAGAGCATTTCAGCATTTCGAAGGCCTTTTTTTTTTTTTTTTGATTGTTTGTTGTTAGATTGTTGCTGTTTGTTTTGTGTGGGATTTTGGAGTTTCTGTGTTTGGTTTGTTTTGGGTGTAAGTTTTTACCTGCCCTGAATATTTAACCAAAAAAAAAAGAAAAAAAGAGGCTGTTTGTAGGTATGCAAAACATCACTAAATGCTTTGAAACTCTGTAATCCTGGATAAAACTTTGCAGAAAGCAGATATATTGGTCAGCTTGGTCCTGGATGCAGATCTGAGTATGCATCTCCATGTGGACTTAAAAAGCTACACTTACACTAAGCAAAACCTAATTCCATTACATTGCCCAGGCACTTTTGTGCTCTGGACAAGAGTAATTCAGGAGCTGCCTTTGGCCTTCCATCATTTTTGCAACTACCACCAAAGTCAAAAGATTTATTTTCAGGGACATGAAACTGTAGAAGCGTTACTTGAAATACTGACATCAACACCAAAGTCAGTGTAGCTTTTTCTTTCTTTCTTCACAGAAAGGAAGGCTGAAAAAGTCAGCTAACATTAGAGTCTGATCTGATTGATCTCAGTAAGAACAAAGTTTGAACAAATTCAGTTGGGAATTTGAATGTGAATGTCATCAAGTTTGAAATGACTACACCTMCCTATAGGAACAAAAGATCATAGGATAGTTCCAGCTGGAAGGCTGCTCAGCAATCTCCAGTCCTACCTCTTGCTCTCAGCAGGACCAGCTCTGAGGTCTGTCCTGGTTGCTCAGGGCTTTTATCTGGATGGGCCTTGAAACTTCCACAGATGGAGAATGCACCACCTCTCTGGGCAGCCTGTYCCACTGTGCCCTGTCCTCAGGGGAAAAATCTTTTCCTTACTTCCTGTTGCAACTGCTCGTCTTCCAGTTATTTCTTGTCCTTTCATGGTACATCAGCATCAAGAGCTCATAGCTGTCTCCTCAACAGCCTCCTCACAGCTGCTGAGGGGTTGCTGTAAGGTGCCCCTGAAGATATCCCCTCTCCAGGCCAAACAATTCCTAGCCCTTAACYCACACCTCACAGTGCAAGCTCTACAGCTTCCCTCCCCACCCCTTCAGTGTCTTGGTCTCTCTCTCCTGAACCTATTCCAGTTAGCTGAAGTCTTTCTTGCACTGGGGCCCTGAATGCCACCATATTCAGGAGCAGATCTTGTTGCCAGGGGTATACTGTTGCTGTGTCCTGTCTCTGGAGATTTGCCTGGGAAACACTAGCTGTAATTTTTCACAGATTCGCAAAGCCTGGAAACCAAAACCACTGCCATGGACATGTGCTGGTCTGAACATCACGTGGACTGGAGTCTCATGCAGACAGAATCCAAAGTTCTGTATAGTTCTATATAGATTTAGCCTCTAAATACCAATATATGCTTTTAGCATTTTTCTTCCCAGAAATTGTGCAACTGCCTAAAATCATCTTGGTTAGAACATAGTGCCAGTAATGCCAAGGTTGTGGGTTTGATCCCTGTATGGGCCATTCACTTAAGAGCTGGACTTTGTGATTGTAGTGGGTCCCTTCTGACTCAGAATATTCTGTTATTCTGTTTCTGAAATACCAGGATAATTAAGTCAATTAAGTCAATTAAGCTAATTAAGCATGTAGCACAGCATCTGTATGGCAGTGCTAGGTATGTTAGATTCAAAATATTTTTTTGAAGATTGATAGGCAGTTTATGCCTGCCTTGGCCCCTCAACTTCCTGTGGGTGGGTCTACAAGGCAATCCAGAATGTCCAGGTCCTTCCAGAAAGGATTGTTCAAGTTACCATTAGCCTGCCCAGGTCAAATTCTGKTAAGGGAAGAGGTACTTGAGAAAATAATGAGTTATAGATATATCTGCCATATCGAAATCCAGTATACTGATAGCCAAAGCTRTAAGACTAAAATATGTCTAAGTGTGCTGTACTATGCAGTAAAGATGGCCAGTTCAAATCTCTGCATGACTTTAGGGTGAGAATGGTGTGTKCCTTCATTATCAAATTTATTTTGCTTGTCAGTATCCCCCAAGAACTGTTTAATTGAAGACAGATCTCTGAGACACCCTTCTCTTTGTTCTACAAAACCCTGGGGGCAGCAGGATGTTCAGTCTTGTGTTTTTATTCACCATTTTGAGCAATAGTGGCACAATCCCATCAGAGCACCATTTTTTTTAGGACTCCCTGACTCCAAATATTATTTCAATACTGCATATAGTATAATACTSTACACTGCAGTACTGTGTGGTGTGTAGTACTAACATCCTGCAGGTCTGTGAGCTTGTCTCTGCCATGTTCTGTGACACAGCAGAGAACCATCTCTCCCATTAATGCTGTGGCTGTCTCCTTCCCCTTTTTGGGCTGTAGTTGAAAACAAAGAGGCAAACAGGTATAAAGAAGAGGTGTCTTCCCAGCCACTGCAGCAGTACATGCCAAGAGAGCAGCTGCTGCTCTATAGTTATTCTTCCTTAGAGAATCTGGTCCAGGAAAAGAATTAAATGCTTTCACAGTCTGTAGTATACCAAAGGTCCTTGTTTGGCCACCTATCATCCTGCTGGTGGTGACTAAAGGCAGGCATTTAGCAACAACTTTAAGAAACAGAAAATTATTTGAAAACTTCCTCTGTTATTCCTGATCAGCAAAAAAATACTTCAGGAATTTTCTGAAATGGACAATGCATCTGTGCAACCACGTTTAATAATCACTGATAGACAACCTTCATTTGGTTAAAGCCTTTTAAAAAGCATTTATTCTTTTGTTTTCTAAAACATCCATTGRAAATGAGCTTCCCAATTTAATTATGTTTCTTTGATTTAGCTGCCTGTTCCCAGGTGTCCTTCTACTCTACCRTTATCCAGAATTTCCTGCTGACATTAGCTATGCAGCTGATGTTCACAGAGGAGTAAAAGGCATTTGTAGTGATTGTTAAACTGAGCATTGGAAGTTATTGCCTTTTGTCAATGGGGAGGGGAAAATGCCCACAAACCCCAAGAAATATTATTTCTGCTTATCTTAGGCTGCTGAAGACATAGAATGTTTAAATGAAGATTGTGAAAACCATTGGAGGTGATGGGGACTCTTTTCAATTCAGCATGTATTGTTTAACTAATGCTATCAAGCAGCGCAGCCTTGAGACCTAACTGGGACAGATCACTGCATTTTTTTATGCTAAGCTTGAAATAGGTTCCGCAGAATCAAAAGTTCAATTTCTGATAGTGCCAGTTAAACCCAGCAATTTAACTGAGGCAGAAAAAAATGGAATAGCATGTAGTTTGCCGTATTATACGTCTTTCAGTAAGACCTCTATGATTTTTATTTTATATGGTCATAAAAAGGATCCCATGGCTGTTTTTTGTAGCTGACAGAATTTATTCTTCTCTCCTTGGAATAATTTTCTCTCCTTTGAACATTATGCAAGATAGTTCATACAGCTCAGCTGCTGCCCTCTGATTCCAGAAGGGGATATACTTCTTCAGTTCCATATGTTTACAGCACATAAAAGATTTGCAGACGTTTTTGACACAAAAATATTTTAAATATAGATTMATATTGTATTTATAATAGATGCATGTACTTCTAAATGCTTTCAAAACACCAGTGTTCAGTATGCCTGTTGATACTGCCATTTTATCAGATGTTATTATCTCAAAACCGTATTCTGAACTGAAATGCTATTATATGATTGAATCTGGTAAGTTAAATAAATGAACAGGTGTTTAGCTAGGTGTAACTACAGCTCCCTCATCCTGGATACCATCTCCAAGAGAACTTTAAGACAACTACGCTATCCTCTTCAGAGCATCACCTGCAGGGAAAATAGCAGGAGTGCACCATTGCTACCTCGCATAATAGTAATGTTGTTTTGTACTGTTTCTTGGCCTCACTGTGTTCTTTAGAATGTGATGAGCAACTAACCCTGAAGCAGAACACACAAGCATCATCAATTCAGCTCCTGAGTTTTATTTTTACGTGAAAGGAATAYTTTAATGCCCTGTAGCTTCAAGTCCTGTAGCTTCAAGTCACTTGACCTTGCTTCTTGACCACAAAAAGTCTGAGCAGAGAAATCATCTCAAATAAAGTATCTGTAAGAAATTTTTTTATTAAGGGACTTTCAGTTATGACTAATTTTTTTTCCTTATGAAAAATTGCTAATGCAAATATATTTCACCAAMATCTGCTGAACAGTAAGAATTCATAATATTCACATTGCCAAATTACATAGAGCACATATGTCAGCGTGTAAATAAAAAAACTTAGATGGGCTCAGACAGAAATACATTTTATCAAACATGAACYTCCTAACTTTTCTGTATGTAGTGATTTATATATAGCATTGATTTTATTCTGAATGAAATCTCCTTAGCTATTTCTAAGACAAATATCTCATGGCAGAAAGAAAAATTTTGTTTTTTGCCTAGATGCAGTGATATCCTTGTGTACACAACAGTGTGAGTTTACAAAGAATACAAATGAAAAATAGCCAGAAATTGACAGCTTGAACACCAGTAAATATTAACACCCTCCTTGCTAATTGCTGCCATCCCAAATTAATGGAAGTCTTTTAAATCTCCTGACAGTGGTTATGTAACATTCTGTGGTTAAGGGAACTCAAGTCAGTACATAACAGATGCCATCATTAATATGCAACTACATATGCTTCCAGTGAACAAGTTTTTGTGAGTTTTTTTTCTTTCCGCCCTCTTTTTCTTTGCTATTTGAAAATAATTCTTTAAAATCCTTAGCTTCATCTTTTCCATCCAGGTGTTTTAAACTGACCTGTTTTGACTTTTCCATGAGAGAGCATATTTGGACAGTATTGTAAAGATATGCTAAGGGTCTGTTCTTAGTACAACCAGGATTATTTATAGTTTAACAGTTTCTGTGTTTTTTTACCTGGCCTTTTTTCATCCTCTTTTCCTAGGAAACTCTGAAAACAGACAAAACYTTGGGAAACCAAGTAATCTGTTATCCCAGCTTAATTTCAGGCTCTTACTTTTTAGTGTTAAAACCTATCCTGATTTTCTGAATTCTGTTTCTTCATTGAATTACTTTTTCTTCTTCCAAATCTTTATGGGTTTCATTTTAAATAAAAGCTACTGTTCACTTATGATGTTGCCTGACTATGCATATAAAAGGYCACCCAAAGCAATACATCTGTCCTCACTTTCTTTCCAGTGTCAATAATTAAACATGGCATTGGAAGGAGGGACCAATTGAAAAAAGGTTGGTATAAAACTGTATATGAATAAGAGATTATTGTTACAGATTTTCGTTATTTTTCATTTCTTCCTCTCTTTGCACACCTTTTGTCATGTCCCCTCTCTTCATCTCTCCATTTCTTTTTTTTCCTGTAAATGGGGACATCTTCAACATTGGTTTGTGATGGATTCCTTTCACTCCTCACCTGGAGCTCTTTTCTCTCACTAACCAGGACAGCAGGAGTCTAAAACAAGGCAGAGTCTAAAAGTGCCTTCATGACAAAGATACACACACCCTCTCTCTCTCTCACAGATCACAGCTTGGTCTCTTCTGTCCCTTTGCATCTCTCAACAGTCTCCAACAGGGAATTGATGTCACTTCTCCTGGCAAAAAAAAAGTTGATGTACATCTGCCTTAGGGACTTGGGACTTATGCCTGAGTCACTGATGGGAATGTGACTGAACATCAGTGAATTGGAGGGGACATCTCCAGAAAGAGAACTGCACATGAAAGGCTTCCACCTTGCACATCGTCACAGGTTCAGGGTCTCTCAGGTCACCAGAGATGTTCTGGTCTTTTCATCTCTCCTGGATGGTTTGGAAACAGTGGCTTGGAAAGAAGATTGGTTTGGTGAGAACCACATTACAGAAATATGTCAGTCACTTCTTTTTTCACTAAGAGAATCAAATGATTGGTTTTGAGTGATGAAATACACCATTGAGACAGAACCCAGCCTGTTCTGTTGTTTGTGATTATTTTGTTTCAGGTGTTCAGGGATTGTGTTTCTTTGGAATACTCCACACAACCCTTGTTGGCCCAACTCTTCCTGGTATCACATCTGCCTGTCCTGTTTCTTCAGTGTCATCCACAAACCTGGAGAATGTGAATTCAGTCCCATCACTGAGATAATTTACAAGGAYACTGAACAGCATCTGACCCAGGAGAAACACCTGGAAGTCTCTAAATCTGATTTCTACCAGTGGGATTTTGAATCACTCACCCTTTGAGCTTGGTAGTTTAGATAAATTTCTTGCCAAATAATGGTCCATCTGTTTATCAGAGAACTTGACAAATTTTTTATAGGGCATATTGTGTGAGACCAGGTCAAAAACCTTGGCAAAATCAAGGCAGATGACATCCACAGCTCTATCCTCATTCACTCAGCAAATTGTTTAATTGCAGAAGGCAATCATGTTGGTCAAGTACGATTTAATCTTAATAATTCCGTCTTAGCTTTTTCCAGTCATCTTCTTATCTTTTAGGCTCCTGAGAGGTCCTTCCCAGAGGACCTCTTCTCTAGTTTTCCCAAGAACTGAAGTAAAGGTCATTGTCTTCAGTTTCTTTGAGCTTTATTCCTTTCTCAATATTTGTAGTTGGACAAAATATTTKCCCTTTTCTGATTACTTGGCTTCTCCTGATGCCATGGGTTTTAGAAATGATTGATAGGAATTATTTTGTTGTCATGTCAGCCTGCATTCTCAGCATCCTTGGATACATCTTGCCTGGTCTCATCAATCTGTCTATATCTACTTTGTATGGGTGGTCCCTGACTCAACCCTTCTCTATCACTAGTAGTTCACCATTTCCCTTTTTTCTAGTCCCTTGGTGTTAAGAGATGTGGGACTGGGGACTGAGGTGAATGAGGCAACTATTTGGGTCCTTGCTGTAGTATTTGTGACTGACTTGCAGTTCCAATTGACATTAGCCCTTTATCATCCCTGCATTTTTACTTTATACTAGCATTTTCAGATTTCTTTCATGTTATTCTTTATATCTCTTATCAGTTTGGGTTACAACAGAGCTTCTTCTCTCCTCCCTGCACTGTTGCACACCCACGTGATATTTTTATGTTGTCGTTTTGGAGAGTCTATCTTTTGCCATCTCTCTGTCTATTCTGTCTTTGAAAATCTGTCCAAACCCACTTATTGTGCAAGACAGACACCTAAGTGATCTCTAGACACTATTTCCTGAGCATGCTGAGATCTGCTTCTCTCAAAGGCTTTATTCAGTCCTTGTCTTTCTCACCCTCAGGATTTTATACTACACAAACTTGTGATGACCAGATTGCCAAAGCTGACATTTATATGCAAAATGTCTAAACAAATATTTGCTACTTGTGTACAGCTGTTCTAGAAGAGCATCACTCCTACATAATAAGTAGTTGCTGGGGTTGGTTTTGGAAATGAATATTAGTGCATTCCAGAAATCTGTATTGCTTTTATAGTGCTGTGTTTCTTTCCAACAAATATGAAGTTGAAGTCACTGTGAGAACCAGGGCCAGCAGGTGTGAGGCAAGACAGTTATGCAAGTGTTATGTATTAAGTGTCCTGGTAGCAAATGATTCTGCTGACTCAGACCTGTGACTTCAAGTTCCCTGTTTCTGAAGCTGAATGTTATGAAATCATATCTTATGCTCCAGTCTACAACTGATACATCAAAACAGTCCTTCTCACTTCTGTGTAGCTATCTTGGCTTCCTGTAGGAGTGAGGAGATGGAAAAGAAAAAAGACCAAGAGTAACATTTGAGCAACAAGAGGCATACAACATCTTGATGTTCAGTAGTTTTCTATTTTCTCACCTCTCTTTGTCTACCTCCTTTTCCTGTACACATGCAGCAGACCACACACACTCTGAGCACACACACAGATGCCACACAGTCACCTGCTAACGTACTGCAACAAGTGAGCACAGTAGGAGTTTCATTTCACTCCATTTCCAGCAGCACAGCTTTGTTTATTCTAGCTTTGAAGGTATCTGTGTAATAAAAATTTTATACTTTATCCATAGCACTCATCTGCATGACAGTGGCAGAGATTTCTTTATCATACCTCAGCACGTGTGGGTAATTTCTTTTGCTTTATGTGTGTATCTAAGTATTAAGTGCTATTAGTATTTTCACGTAGTATATGCTTATTTTGCTTATCCCAAAAGATGTAAATTTTAGAGATTAATGTTCCTGCTTTACACAAAATTCTGATTTCATGTGGGGTTTTTTTTTTTTTTGTTTGTTTGTTTTTTTTTTTTGGTGGTTTTTTTGTTTGTTTGTTTTTTGTGTTTTTTTTTTAGATTTCAGTGTTATTCAAAAACAAACATGTTTCTGCAAACAAAGTGTTTCTGCACTTGGTGATGAAGCCCATGCCTTGTGTCTTTCTGAATGGGGCAATAATTTTTGGAAAGAGCTAGGTGTCATGTAGGTAGTCAATTTGAATCTTTGTCTACACAACTTTTTAAACCCAGTTGCAATAGTCTTGCTATGTCTGTCTTTTTTCACTTTGGAAAAGATTGCCAATCATAAAATATATCTGTAGCAGTGAGAAATTATCCATAGGAAGCAAGCTGATAGCACTGAATGTGTCTCACTTGTAACCTAAATCTAGTCATAACTCTCCACCAGCTTGGAAAGCTTAAGCATTAACCCACTGTGCCATGTACCCGTTCTCTACCTCTGGCAAGCTAATGAACGATTCAGTGGCTTTCATGGCTTCAGTTCAACATCCTATCTCTGCAGCTGGAAGCACTGGTTTAAAATATTGCTGGTGGAACATGCTCACGAAAGCTATTGGTCATTAATGGAATGTATTTGAGGTATTTTCTCCACAATGGCTTTTCCCCCATAATGTCTTAATTTTCAATTACCAATTGTTCTGATACTGCAGTATTAGTAAAATGTTCTGTAGGAACTAAGAGGTGACTTCACTTTATTCCAGTATGATTTTGACCTCCACAGAGAAAATACATAGGGACTCTTCAAGCACCAACTACCTATGAATAAATCATTTCCCATAACAAAATGAGGAGAGAAAATATAATTCTGATATTAAATTTAATCTGTTCCATATAACTCTGATTTAATATTTTCTGTATGTGATACTATGAAAATACTGGGATCACTTTGTTAACTACACAGCCCAGAAAATAATTTAGATACTCCATCCATCCAAACAGACACACCAGTATAAACAGAAATATTCTTGTTACTTCAAATCAAATACATGGCATGAAAAAGAACATCTGGTGTTGAAAAGAAAGAGCATTTCCAACCTACTTTATTGGAAATAGTCAGTGCTTTCCTAAAGTCAGAGCAATTTATGTTCATAAGGCTCGTAGACCTGGGATTCTTCCCAGCTGCATTAYCCTGTGCCTGCTCATTGCTGACTTAAAACGGAAGCAAAGAATGTGAAGTAATTATGCTCAATGTTATTTAAAAGTAGCCGACACTGCACATGAGGCCATGAAGTTTACTTCTTTCATTTATTTCAAACTCAATTATGCAGATATAAAGAAAGAGCTTAAGGCTGTTACCTGTTTTACTCTCATTGATTTTCAAAGGAGAGAGGGGGGTCTAAATTSATTAGAAGCTTATGGAACTCTTGTTTGTAATCTTCTGTGATTATATAGCCCAGAAAATTGGGGCATATTTTATTCCCATAAAAAATGGTTGTGCGGCACATCGGTTGAAGATTTCTTCCTGCAAAAAACAAAGGAGTGAATGTGTCAAAATTTTGCATTAATTCCCAAAAAATATGAAGTTCCCCCAGGGRAGAAAATTCTGCTGTTCACTTCAAAGTTATATAGAATACATCTATTTTTGCTGGCCACATGCCCCACTCTGTGTTTGTGCCACTTYAGATTTAAGATTATTACCCCACTTTTTTTCTTTCAGATCAATGAATAGAGGCCAATGTTCATCTCGGTRGTTACCACCATAAAACCACCCCTAAAAGTTAGTTTTTCTAGATTCTCAGTGTCATAAATCCACTATGTCAGCCTCAGCTTCAAGGTGTATCCAATTTGAGGAAAATTAACATYGCTTTCAAAATGAGTATTAGCCAGCTTAAATGTCAAGAATTGATCAACATGTCTAACAAATGCACAGATACTTAGGAAAATATTTTTGGAAGCATCCCAAACTATTGAATGGCTCCTTCAGTGTCACATGATGCAGAATATCTTGGTCCCAGCTTATCCTAAAATTCTACTTGATTCTGAGACCTGTCAGAGTCCTGGTAGTCACCACCCATATTACTACTGCATTTCAGTAGTAACATTCTTTGCTAGGAGTACTCTTCACTTCAAACAAGATGAGAGGATTGTTGCCCCACATTATTTATATTCTGATTAGGAAGAAAAGGAGTAGAAATGTTTAATATTTTTTCTATTATTTTTCTAACCAATTAACCTTAGAAATTGAGTCCTTTTCTTCCTGTAGAATAGCTGTATTTGGGTATTTTTGTAATACTCTGGTTGTTTCCTATAATTCTCCAATGAATAAATTGTTRCAAATGCTGTTGTCAGGCCATTCACATTTTCTCAGTATGCAGCAGGTTTTACATACACAGAATGTTTAATTAATTTTCTGATTAATGGGCTTCTTTTATTATGCTACTGCCATTTGGCAGCTGTTTTGACAAAACTGCCTTCCTCATTACAGAATTTCTACTTGTGAAAGGAAGTCAACCATAGCAAATAGGCTTATTGAATTATCCAGCTCACCAATTATATAGTATAAAATTATTCATCCTGATATAATTTGATCAGGAAAAATCATTTATCTTTAGCAACTGTGCTAAATTAGATATTATTCTGCTGGATAGGTGCAATTTTGAAAGTGTCTGTACTTAGGAAACTTTTTTTAAATTTACTTGAACACTAAGTTATTGCCTATTTTCTGATTTCACTTTGCTACCAAAAAGGTTAGTTTCTGACTAATCACTCCATTGAGCCCAATTCATTCAAAACTTAAAAAGCAACACTTAGCCATTTTAGAGAGGAGTGCCAGATTGATACATATAATTGGCAATGCAATTTTGAAAGATCTGATATAAATGTATTTCTATCTGTTAATAAATCAATGAATTCAAAATCAGTCTTGAAATTTCAACATTATTTACTTGTGTGCTTTAAGTGTATTTTGGTGCTATTCCAGCAACTCTGCAATCAACACTGGCAATCCAGTTTTTACTCCAATTTTATTCAATCCAACACATTCAAAATTAACTTCACTTTCTATACATTTACATCTTGTCATTAACCTACATAATCTCTCTTATAAAGAACCAATGCTTGATGCATGTGAAAAAAAAAAGGGTCTAATGTTTAAAAAAACCCCAAAGGTCTAACAKAATATTGTGGACTACAGTGAACAGTTGGCTAAAAATAAATATTTATTATTGCCTAATTTGAAAGCCATCATAATTCGTCTTATGCTCCACTATCATGTTTTCAGTGTAAAACAACCSAGGAATTCTTGCTGAACAGGAAAGGTATGGTTTATTTGGGGTACACTCATCTGACTGTAAGGCAGCTCAAGGGTTCTCCAGATATTTCACTAGAATCTGCAAATTTCTCAAAGCATAAATGAGTTCTTTATCTCCTCTGTACAGCTGGATAAGCAATGGCATCATGACTCAACCTATGTGCATGGACATAAGACTGATGCATCTTCCTTTGGTCTCATCATGGTTCTACAGCATTTTCTGTTTTTTGTCTTCTGTGACTCTGCAATCCACACTGCTTTTTGATTCTCTGCTTTCATCTAAGTGCATTCTCTGCCTCTCTACCAGGATTTATCATGCTATGTATAAGAACAAGCACTCTGTTATTTGTCAGACCTTACCTATCATTCTCAATGTCTCACTCAACAGAAATTGTCCACAGAGAGAAGAGTGACAATTATCCCATACCACACCAAGAAGTCATGTTTACCTGGAGGATAACCCTATGTCCACTTACCCATTGACACTTCATTCCCGTTAGTGTCTGGTTAATCAAAAGCATGTCAACAGGTGCTAGAAATATCTAGCATTGTAGTGCTAGGGTTCCACAGTGGTTATTTTCTGTTCCTGGACTTTATCTGGTGCCAGTGTCAGCTGTGTCTTAGACATCCTTGATAYACATAAGTATATAAGTATAGCTGAGCTGCTGGAGCCTACTGGCAGTGAGATGGTTATCACTCTTGATAGCCTGTACTTGTTTCAGGATCAGATTTTCTCTGTATAAGGATGATCAATAATTTCTGTCAGTTGAAAGATACTCCTGCCTTCATGTTGTTGCCTTGACACAGGTAACAGGTGACTGCTTCTGCACTCTGGTTCCAGTCCAGTGGGTCACTCCTTTGTCAAAGCTGTCTGGATAACAGATCTGATGCAAAGTATATCCACCATGGCTTCCACTGAGAGTAATTGAGGCTTGCAAGGTTTTGTACCATCTGTTTTTCCTCCTGCTRCTATCCACAATGGTTTGTTGTTTGGGGTTTCATTTGTTTATTTGTTGTTTGGTTGCTTGGTTTTCTGTTTTGCTTTTTCCCACTGACTAGATGCAGATACARGTTATTCTCAGTTTTACCGGGGACACCTTTGGGTCTCATATCCTCATTCAGTGTTGCCCTGAAGAGCTCAAATTTATTAAGATGGGTGAGAGTACTGCATTAATCCATGRCCCTGAATACCCTGGTAAGCAGTTTATACAAGCTACCATTATCAGTGCTGGCCATTGCTGTTCTCAGAACTGGAAAGATTTCTTGCAGGACAAATTGTCACAATGCTGTTTCTGGGGACACCAATGTTTATGTTGCTGGCAGTGGCTTTGCAAGTTTTGCTGTGCTTCATACAGCCTTGTAGTCCATATTTTCTTGCTGAATGCTCATCCACTGTATTCTCAGAGAAGCAAATGTTCCCTAGTGTTGCAGGAAAATAACGAAACAGGAAGTTGGAAAATGAACAGCTATCTATCTCAATGTTTATACAAGAAGGGTCTATCAATCTGGGTATCTCAAAGAGGTGAGGGAAGGAACAGCTGCAGGATTTTGTAGGGCTTGAGAACCCTGCTGCACTAGTACAGAAAATAGCAAAATTATTAGGTAGTTGTGATTATTAGGCCGTTTATTATCTACATGTGGCATATTAGTGATAATTAACTTATTTGTAAGAAAATTTCTATTGTAGGCAAGTCTTACTAACTGGAATATGAAAAAATTAATTACACTTTGGTAAAGTTGATTCTTTCTCCCTCAACTTTTTTGCATTTCTGCTGTGYGTCTATGTACACTTACTCCTATGTAGACCCAGTATATAAAAGTCAAAGAGCAACAAAACGGAAGAGTTGGTGTCTAGTGAAAATAGATTGACAATGAAGAAGTGAGTATCTGTGACCAACAGCTTTGGATTGGAACAAACCAGTTGTGTCATGGCCATGATCAGATGCTGCTTTGCTGCCTTGAATCAGGTGTCTGTGAGTTCAGTGACTGAGCCTGAGAAAACACATGGGTGCCTTCAGTGTCTCCCGTAACTGATGTGTGCTTTTGGTATTTCCATAACTTTCCTGCAAGCTGCTTGCTCTTTTTTGCCTTGAACAGGKTTTAAAAAATTTTGTTTATCAGGATTCGTTAGTCTAGATCCTTGAGAATGGCATAAGCAATGAGCTAAAAGTCAGTGAGGGGTAGCCTCTGACTCACTCCACCACTTCAAAGAACTTCAATTTTTGAAGTGCCTGGACCATGATTTCATTCTTTCTTTATTCGTGCTCCCTTTTCTCCTACCCTCAGCYGGAAAACTTCTCCTTCTTGCGGCCATAAAAAGGCACATGCAGTACAACCAGTGTATCAGGCCCAGCCAGCATGGGTTTAGCAAAGGCAGGTCCTGCTTGACCAATCTGATCTCCTTTTTTGACAGTGACCAGTTCTGTGGGGAAAGGAATGGCTGTAGATGTTTGTTGCCCTGAATTTTCTGCTTTCTGTCTTTGTGCAGAACTCTCTCACACAGCTTCATCTAAACAATGTCTATTTTCAGAATGTTTACATAGTTCTCCTCTGAGAGAAGTATGAATGATGGTGATGTCCACCATCCAGGTTCAGAGGTGGCGTTCTGTGTAGCCAATCCCTGACCTTTGTACAAAATGTATATAATGGAGTCAGATTTTGAAATTAAAAAGAGTTGTTCCTTCATCTGCTGTGTGTGTGAGCTTCATCTCAGTGTTCCTGAAATTGGGACACGCCCAGCCTCGGCCCGCAACACTTGGTGACCCCTGCCGTGTCCTGGGAGCAGCCCTGTGTCAGATGTTGTCTATTGGGATGTTAATAGAGCCTCTAACACTGTTTCCCACAACATTCTCCTGGAGAAACTGGCTGCTCATGGCTTGGGTGGGTGTACTCTTTCCTGGGTAAAAAACCTGGGCTGGCTGGCCAGGCCCAGAGAATGCTGGTGAATRGCACTACATCCATYTGGCAGCCAGTCACTTGTGAACTTCCCAGGAGCCAGGGTCAGGGCTGGTCCTGCCTAATATCTTCACTGGCAACCTGGCTAAGGGGATTGAGTGCTCTCTCAGTCAGTTTGTAGAGGACACCAAGATGGGCAAGAGTGCTGATCTGATGGAGGGCAGGAAGAATCTGCAGAAAGTGGATCAATGGGCCAAGGTCAGCAGTGTGAGATTTGAAAAGGCCTGATGCTTGGTCCTGGAATTGGGTCAGAACYTCATGCAGTGCTACAGGCTGGGGGCAGAGCAGCTGGAAAGCTGCCAAGTGGAAAAGAACCTGAGGGTGCTGGTCAACAGTGGCTGAACCCAAGCCAACATGTGCCCAGGTGGCCAAGGAGGCCAATGGCATYCTGCTCTGAATCAGTAATAGTGTGGCCAGAAGGTCCAGGGCAATGGTTGTCCCCACTGCATTCAGCACTGGTGAGGCCATGGGTTGAATCCTGCATCCAGTTTTGGGCCCTTCACTACAAGGAAGACATTGAGGTGCCATGAGGTGTCCAGAGGTAGGCAGTAAGGCTGGTGGGGGGTCTGGAGCATAGGCTTATGAGGAACAGCTGAGGGAGCCATGGATTTTCAGCCTGGGAAAAAGGAGAACAGACCTTATTGTGCTCTACAACCAGCTGAAAACAGACCATAGTGAGGTGGGGGTCAGTCTCTTCTCCCAGGTAACAACTGACAGGATGAGAGGAAATGGCCTTAAGTTGCTTCAGGGGAGATCTTGATTGAATATTAAAA
>QVAJ01000059.1:306133-339321 GCA_003546035.1 Mixornis gularis | reverse complement strand
TATTCTACTTCAGTATTTTTCTGCTACCATTTCCTTCTTCCCTCCCACCCCCCTGCCCTCCCTCCCCAAATTTGGTCTCTATTACAAGACATGGGAAAGGCGTTGCTTTGTCCCTTTATTCATCTTGTAACTATTAACTCTGAATGCCTCAGAATTCTAAATCACCCACAAGAATACTTCTTACAAAAAAGGGTGCTAATAAATGTGTCCAGAAAAAAAATTGAGAATGTGAAGGAGACATTTAATTTCCTATAGACAGTTTGTTTTCTATGCTGTGGTTCAACAAGTTTTTATTATTTTGCAGGTTTTCAGTTTATCTTGGGGGAAAAACAATCAACATCTGTCCCACTTTTTTGGTATTCACAGTACAAGGACAAAGCTTTCCAGAAACTGAAAAATATAGTTTTTTAGAGTGTTTTCTGAAAGTTAAGTGTCATTAGACATGAAATAAAACAAATATGTGTTTAGTTCAGGCTCCTAAAGGTGAAGTGAGGAAGGTGGAGTAAAAGCCCTTCCAAATGGATTTTATTAAGGAAACGTTCCACTAAATGTAGGTGGTCTTACAGGGATGGTATGAACAGAGGGAGATATTATATCATGCAAGGTCAGGTAAGGTGTTGATTCTGAAAGCTGGATCTGTTTATCCAATAACTTGATTCTCTTCAAGTTACAACTTCAGCCTTAKTCCAGCTTGAAAGCAGACTATACTTTTATGCCTGGTCTCCAGGAGAGTTGTGATGGCATAGACTTCAACAATCTTTCAAAATGTTTTTTCCCTTCCCTCCAAGACCACCCTGTAGTGCCACAGTGTTGGGTAGCATAGTGTGAGCACCTGTCATTGCATGTTTTTGTGATTAAAAGAGAGTGGCAAAGTTTTCATAAGACCTACAAATATTTTTGTCACAATACCTCTGATCAAGCCCTCTGACAGCTCAGGTCTTCACCAGCCCCATTTGAAGTGTGTCAGTGCTGCTTCCGATGGGCAGCAGAGGTGTCTGAGACCTCGGCACAGCCCTGCAGAGTGCCTGCCTACCTTCAGTGGTACCTCTGACGGCTCACTCACCTATCAGCCCTCCACCCACTGAGTTTAGAAGCTGTGCTCTTTTTTTAGCTGAGGCAGGGACAAGTGCATCTGAAAACATCTTGTTGCCAAGTTTAAACGAAGGTCGGCGCACTGCTTTTCTAGGTCATTAATAGATGGGGTCTCAGAAACACTTTGTGCTGCCTCACAAAGGCAGGATGTCTGCAGGGAGACTGAGAGGAAATTCATGCAGAGGCTTGCAGAGAAGACTCTGCAGGAAAGAGGCAATTCTTATATCTATTTTCTAACATAGAAGCCAAGGAAGCAAATGGTCTAAGCTTACTATGTGCTTAGTGTGTTAAGGGGAGGTTCAGAACAYGATGATAAAATGCTCTTGAGAAGTTTTCTTGGGAGTTCATGGTGCAGGTTCAAATAGAGAATTTATCCTCACTTTTATGGTATGGGTTCATACTGCTTCACTTTTGTGTAAATGAGCAAGCAAGGGTGAATAATCCTAACAATTAGTGGAGTAAGAGCATAAGACAAAGATGAGAAGAATTTCTTGATCTGCCATCTAATTCATTAAGTTGTGTCAATGAGATGCCAATGCTATGACTTTTAATAACAAGAGTTTCTGTTAGAGGTCATTCTCAGTGAACTTAGAATTCTCATTTGGATACCCTTCAGACAGAAAAAGTACAAACACAGAGCAAAAAGTCTCATTTTCTTATTTTTTGTGCTTATGCTAATGCATTTGTGTACAGCAGTGACCTTTTCTCAGATCGCTAATACATTTTTCCTTAATATTGCATGTAATTGTGTCATAGCATGYTCTTCTAATTTTCTACCTTTATTGTACCCTTTCATTACAAACTGGGTTTTGCTATGGTCAAGAAATAGGGGTAAACTGAAGAAATAACAATTAAATAGTGAATCAGGAGATGAAGAAGAAATTAAGAGTTTAAGAGGGAAAACTTTCACCACTCATGTCTTGAATCCTACTATTTCAGTTCTCATGGTGTCTTTTCCTTTAAAGCATCACCTAGGAGTCTTGATATCTAGTRGATTTCTTTAACTGGAATTTTTATTTACTTTTGAAAAGAACKTTGTTCATAAGGCAAGGATAAAATTAGTATCTGCTAATTCTTTTCCTGATTGAATTTAATGTCATAAAGAAGTTCTGTTTCAATGAACCAGGTATTTAACATTGTAAATTTATAGATCCTTTTTAAAYTAACTCACAGCGAACTTGAGTACATTCAGGTATTTATACCATGTTCACCACCAGAATATGGGCCTGGATCCACAATAAAATACTMATTTTTTTTTCTGATAATTGGGAAGGATTACACACCTTATTTATAAAGCTGCAAAATGATAACTGTTGCTATAACCAGTTGGTTTTCCGAGGCAAGCCCTGTCCACTATCTTTTCAGCTTCACTGAGATATCTATTATCTGACATGAGTCCCTTCCTGAGGCTTTCTAAGTAATTTTCTTTCACAACAATGGTAGTAGGAGTTTCAACAATTTAGCCAATATCTCTGTGACTCTTAACACCCACCAAGGGCACACATTCAAAGGCTGCCTGTCCAGGATTCAGATTCATAGCTTCTCACCGGGCAGAAGATGGTTTTGCTTGGTGATTGGGAGACTGGAGAACAATGTTCTTTTTTTTTTAGTGACCACTGAAAAAACTTCATTCTCCTCACTCTTTCAAATCAGGCAGAAAAGACCTATTTTGTGTTCACCTTTCCAGAGTTCTTTAGAAGTTAAATGAGGAATATGACATTCATGATTTCCAAATAGAAATTGATGGGATTTAGGCTAATGCTATCTGTGACTCTAGTACCCAGGTAGAGTTTTTAGCTGTCAAAACATAACTGTTCCTTTCCCCACTGCTTCCAACTGTATCTAGGCATCTTTTCAATAAATTCCTTAAGTGAATATTGTGAATTTGCTTTTTGATGACACTTGTCTATTGTATGGGCTCAGGGACTTCATTTAAGATGACCAATAATTGCTTCCAGAAGGTTAGTTAATTTGACTATTTTATCATGAATTCTTGTATGCCTTGGTTTTGTTCAGCTGGAACTGAAGCACTCTCTCTGCATTAGCAATAAACAGTGAAATGCTTGGCAAAAATCTGGTCTAAAATAGGAGCAGTAAATTTCACCTTTTATTTTTTAGAAGGAATCATCATGCTTGTGTCCTACCATTCCTTGGGGAAACGGAGCAAAATCTTTAAACTGAGTCTAATCCTGAATTTAAGTTTGCTCAGGAGACACTAATTTGATTTGTAGCCTGTCTTTAATGGTAAAATGCATCTTAGATTGTCAGAGTAATGTAGAAGTATAAGGGTTTTTTTCCCCTTAATCTTAAAGCAAAGCAAATCAAAATTAAAACAAAAAAAAGCAATAAATGCCTGTCTCTCTCCCTTTGTCCCACCCGGAATTCCACAAATGCCGGTAATGAGTTCCGCTCCAATAGGTGACACCTAATAGTGACACCACTTGWGCCAATCACTGAATGGAATTCTAAATAAAAACATTATTAAATCCCTAAACTTTTTTTTTTTTTAAATATCTGTAGCATCCTTTAAATATCCATTCTAAACTACAATATTGGATAGTCCTTTAAACTGATACATCAGAAAGATTACCTTARGTATTAGGATACATGTTTAAAGCTAAAAAGAAACAACTCCAAACTGACTTAATCAATGGCATTTTGAACTAGTTTTCATTGCAGCTTGATTTCTTTCCTGATTAACAATCTGAAAAAAAAAGTTTTTATTTCTGCTTTTAGTATTTTAAATGAGCAAAACCTTGCAAAAAATATGTAGTCACTTTGATGTCAAGATGCTTCAGATTTTTAGTCTGGCATTTCCCATGATTTTTCATACATCTCTCACTTCCTTTCTTCTCCTCATTATTCCAAGGGAGTGGGAGGAGAGAGAGGTGGCTGACTACTTGGTCTGATCAGTACACTTCAMTCTGAGAAATCTAGATATTTCATCATTCTAAAGAACAGGAGAAATGCAATTTCTTCCATCCAGATAGGTATCTTGCATAGTATGTTTTAGTTCCCATGGGGATAAGGTACTTCTGGTATCTTAGAATCTCTGCAATACTATTTTTRTTTTGGAAAAATCTAGGAATCTGCTGCTGTCAGCACTCTATAGTCCAGTATTTCAATCTGTATTCTGCCTGTGCTCATGTATYGTTCTCAGTGACTCCAGTGGGAATGTGACTGCAACAACAGAGCTGGAGGAGAAAGCACTATAAGCTTAGTCTAATATTCACTGAAGTTGGCCAGAAGCTTTTTACTGACCTCAAATTCATCWCTAGACAAAACCAACTGTCCTCCACCACAGTGTCGACATTCCATTAAACAAGGCCTTATATAAACCAATAAATAAAGTACTGGTAATAATATCCACTCTGGTCTTGTACATTCATAACAGGCTTAATTTAAAAATTCATTTTTATGATTGACCCAGCACTGCTTGACCAGTATATTTATGTGGTCTAATTGCACATACTGTGATCTGAAAACACAATTGTTTTTGTTCAGCATCATTCCCACGGCTACAGTCCTGGTCTCTCTTTTCTATAATTGAAGTATCTGAAAGCCCACTGCAGACCTATGACATTCTCACTTCAATTTACCAGCTTAAAAATCCATTGCCACTGCAAGAGTGTTTACCAGTTTTCAAATAGTTACTGGARCTGGTAGGGATGATAATTTCTTTTTTCTTCTTTTTGATGTGAATTTACTAATGAATACCAATGGATAAATACATGTGCAGAGCTTGAAAGCATCYACTCTGCTTGTTTAAATAATTGCATCCATGAAAATGTACTTCTTGTTTTATGCATTGAGTGACACTGCAAAGTCAAAATGTCTTCTCATTATTTTTAGAAAAATGATTATGSTGGCAGTTGAGTTTGTGTCAATTCTTCCATTTTGTCCATTTTTGCTGCAAAGGACTGATTTCACAAGTGACATTAGGGAGAYTTGTCCATAAACTGTCATTAAAGGTATGGGCTATTGGGTTATATGACACAACTGCACATGGTATCGAACACAGTGTAGACAAACTTAGAGACACATGGCAGGAGAGGGAAATGTTYTCATGAGCACCAAACCACAGGAGAAAGCACCTGGCAAAGCCACYATCACGAGAGGACATTTAACCTGGCAGCAGTAGGTAGCACAAACTCTTCTGGAGCAGAAGTAATGATGGAGCTTTGCTTCCTTGTGACATATACAAGTATCAGAACTGAGCGAAAAACAGTTAAGACTTTAGATGCTTTAATTTTGTAACATGGATACAATTTGACAGATCTGTGAGCTACAGTTTGCAGCTCTGAATGAAGGAATCCTGAGTTGAAAATTGCATTTGGAAGGATTTTCCTCATGAGGAATTACAGCTGCTGTTTTCCAAAGGCCATACATACTGTTGGAGTTCCCTGTTTTTTCTCTTACTTATTGCTTTCATGTCTACTATTTGTTTTCTCCTCTCAAACCTTGTGTCTTAGAGACCAAATACAGAGKCAAGGACAGTACATCCAAGATTACTAAAAGAGAGGATAAGGAAAATATGGTTGTTTTTCATTTGTTTTATGTTCTTTAAATAAAACTTCACTTTATTGTGATACCAAATTGTCTAGATGATATTTAACCAAATAGTATAAAAAGCATAAAGTAAGAAGGAACAATTATATTCTTTTCTTATTCTACAGTATGGCTGCTGGCTGCTCCTCAGTCAGATTTCATTTTTATTGTCCTAATAGTGACTGGGAGAGGTATTATTGTGGATGACTTTGATTTATTTCCTGCAAGAGGGCCAGTGTCTTCTAACTCCATCAACCTCTTGTGCAAAAGAACATTCAGACCCTGTACTGCTTTCAAGAGGAGAAGCAGCAGCAAAATATCAATTGTCAGGAGTTAATGCAGGCTCTTTTTGAAAGGCATGAGTGCTCTCACCATGCTGSTGTACATTGTTGTCTTTATGCTGTTCATGAAGAATGATTTATTTTACTTAGACAGGACAAAAAAACCCCAAAAACAACCAAACAAAAAACCAAATAAAAMCCTACTTTATTTATTATGCTTCACTTGTACATACTCACAGAACATAGTTATAATTGTACTTTTTTCCTGAATATTTACAGATCCTATTCTATATTACTTTGGATGTTTTTCACGTTCTAGAAGCTTTCATTTTGCCGACTATAGACAACTCATAAACACTTGATAAAATATAGCTTGTGTGGGCAGGATAAAAATATTTGGTGTATATATGAATGTGTAATCACACACAGAGAGCCATATACCAGCCACACAGAATGTGAGGTGTGTTTAGGTTTCTGATTGCCATCTACCATAACAATTTATACTACAACTTAGTTTATATAGAACTATAAAGTGATGAAGCATGACTGCACACTGCAAACTGACTTTCCAAGCCTGAAATAAACTCCATTGAAGTGAGCACCAGTAGCATTGTCTTTTTATACTGGAACCCAAGTGATTCTGTGATGCTGTGCACTCAGGTTCTGTTCTTGATTGTTTTGGGTTTTGTTTTTTTTTTTCCAGTCATCCAATAATATTTTGCATAAATTTCTTGAAAGAATTAATGAATATCCACTGATTTCCCTTTGTTCTGGTTTCAGCTGGGATAATTTCCTTCTTTGTAGCTAGTACAGTGTTTGGGATTTAGTAGGAAAATAAGGTTTCAGTTGYTGCTAAGTAGTGCTTGCATTAAATCAAAGACATTCAGTATCCCATGCCCT
This sequence comes from Mixornis gularis, assembly GCA_003546035.1. Taxonomy (NCBI): domain Eukaryota; kingdom Metazoa; phylum Chordata; class Aves; order Passeriformes; family Timaliidae; genus Mixornis; species Mixornis gularis. The sequence continues at coordinate 332,500 of QVAJ01000059.1, read as the reverse complement.
GCCAGTGAGCAGATGCACAAGAAGCTGAGAGGGAGCATGGCCAGGACAGCTGAACCAAACTGGCCAAAGGGATATTCCATACCACAGAATATTGTGTTCAGTCTATAGACCAGGGGGAATCAGCTGTCAGGGACTGATTGCTGCTTGGGGTCAGGCTGGCCATCAGCCAGAGGGTGGAGAGCAGTTCTACTGTTTATCACTTGTTTCTCTTAGGTTTTATTCCTCTCTCCCTCTCCCCTTATCATTACAGTTATTTTTTTTTATATAATTATTATTTCATATTTTGTTTCAATTCTTAAAATGTTTTTGTCTTAACCCAAAAATTTTGTTCTTCTTTCTGATTCTTCATCTCAGTATGGCCGGGGAGGAAAGTGAGAAGCTGTGTGTTCTTTAGCTACCATTTGAGGTTAACCACAAACACCTTGTAGAACAAATATCACATTTTTCATACAATTTAAATTATTTTTCTTTCTACAGAAGAATTCAAGAGATTAAAACAAAGCATATATGACTTTCTCAAAGTTTCAGTGAACTTATCTTACACAATAGAGGTGAAAACAACTTTTTTGTTACAGCTTAGATAATTAAAAATGCTAATGTTGTACTTTGTCAAAGCATGTAGTGGAAGAAGGAAAAAGGATGAGTGGTACATAATGAAAGCAATATTACTACTGAGAAATGTCTTGGTGACATTTAATGCATTTCTTGCCTTACCTGGGAGTTCCAACGTCTTTAATCGTGAACTTGATTTGCTCAGAAATAACATAAACAATCACTTCAGATTTCAGAAAGTTCTAGGTGTTTAAAAAGCACAAGCAAGAGTTTCTCACTAATCAAGAGCCCCTTATAAAAGGGACTTTTGGACCATTTTTACTGTGACTTTATCAGGCTTAATAAGGTTGGAACTTGTCAGTTCAAGAAAAACAAAAGGACTCCAATTTTGGGAGTGGGATGATAGAGGATCCATAGAGGAGCAAAGCTCTTATTTAGAAGACTATTATAATTATCAGCATCCACATCAATTCTTTCTACCAAAGCAACAATGATTACACAAAAAAAAAAAAAATAATACTGATGAACTATTTTTGTTTTGTGTTTTGTTTAAAGACTTGAAAACTGCCATAAAAATCCCCATCAGCTGATCCAATAAAAGCTATTATTGCCATCTGCAAACTTCTACTGCTTAAGTAACCAGGATGATTACTCCAGACATCTGCATCAGTTTGGTTTCTCTCTTTTGCAAGATGACAAATTCCAGCTCCTATGCCAAGCAATACTTCAATAACAAAAGGTGTCAAAACCATGTCCTTACAATTCCAGCTGCCATGTCTTTTTGACCCAGTGGGAGGGAAAGGCAAATATRTGGTTTCTTTTAATTAAAGTACCTGGTTGTCTCACTGTCATGCTGGAATATTTTACTCTTCTGTAATTCAAAGTATTACAAGAATAGATGATATAATAAGAAATATGTTACAGGTTGTGATCGCTRAGGCTGGGAGTCCCAACTTCAGGGACAGAAAGATGAGGCCACCAGCAGCAGTTCAAGGGAACAAACTCTTTAATTCAAAAATCTGACTCCATTTATATACATTTGTACAAAGGTCAAGAGATTGGCTACAGAGGTCGCCACCTCTCTAACCTGGATGGTGGACATCACCATCAATCATTTCTTCTCTCAGAGGAGAAATATGTAAACATTSTAAAAATACACATTGTTTRCATGAAGCTGCGTGAGAATCTGCAACACAAAGACAGAAGGCAGAAAATTCAGGGCAGCAACAGGTAGATGGCATGCAAGTTTATCTAGCTTGCAACTGATAACTTCCCTTTATTTGCAGCATAGAGATGAGTACTAACCTAAAACCTATGAAACTACATTGAATCACCATTTGGYAAGACTATTTAGTCAAGCAAAAATTGTTTTTGAGCAATCGTTTCTCAATTAGTAATTTTTTAGTCAAGTAATAGCAAAAAGATCTGTGGGAGGGGTTTCAAATTCTAGTTCAAATATAATTGTAAAATTTTGAATGGTTAAAATTATTTTTATAAATCTGTGTATYTCTAATAATCTAATTAGAATTAATGATTTTCCTCTGGTATTTTTTCCTATTCTCAAAGTGCCTTTGAATTACGTACAGGTCTGAATGGTCAGATATATTTAAAAGGTAAATTAAGACAAACAAGATTTCACTTTTGCTCTTGAATATATTTTTAAAATATGTGAAGTAGTCTCACTCTGTTTATACTGGCTGTTTTATATTCTACATTAAGCCCTGGTAAGGCTACAGAAAACAAACTTGGGAAATATACAGAATTTTATGAAAATATTTGACTTCGGAATTGAGTAACAGTTTTTGGAACTCCTTGCATTATGTGAGATGCCAGTTAGGTCTCTAACTGAATCCTTTCACATGACAAAATTATTTTGAACAACTGAAAGGATTCCTCTAATCAGATCTTACCTAGTGCACGTAATTCCTGTCATAACTCACTGTTAGGAGAAATCTTTTGTCAAGCCATTCATATTCACTAGGTCTGATTACTAAAAGTATGTCAGAAGCAACTCCAGAAGATACTGGATTTACATTTATATATGCCCAGTATCYGAAGGGAAGTCAGGCTCTATTATACCACATTAATGTGGATGATTCACAGCAGCTGACATGAAGCTTTCATTGAAATCAGATATTAAGTAGCTATCTGGAAAGAAGTAAGATTTCAGATTTGGAATATCTTTTTAATTTAAATAAATGTCTTATTTATTCAAACTGCAAAATCTATACAGCTGCATTACAGAAATTCTAGATGCATTACAGAAATTCTAGATTCATTACAGAAATTATAGGAATTCCAGTGTCCTAGGGGAGCATTGTGAGAACATTATTTAAAAATAGTTGGGTTGACATTTTGTTGTTTTAATTAAGGATACCTGAACAGTTATGTCTATTTAAAAACCTCTCAATTAAAAATCTTTCAATTGCTAGACCTGGTGTTTATGTGAATTATAAATTTCCCTTTTGTACAAAAACTCTCTATATTTATTTTACCCATTCTTTTTTTGTCTGTATCCATTTTATTTTAATTTTTATTTTTGTACTTGGACTTTTTCTTCTCTAAGAAATCCCAAGAGTTAAACATTTATCTTGTCTTGTTGAAAACTCTGCTGAAAAAAGAACACAGAGTCACAGAATAAGCTGAGTTGGAAGGGACGCACAAGGATCACTAAGTCCAACCCGGCCCTACACAGGATACCCCAAGAGTCACACCATGAGCCTGAGAGCATTGTTCAAACACTTCTTGARCTCTGTTAAATAACCTATTGTGACTCTCAGCTGTCATCTGACTTTTCCAAATGACATCTTTTTTTGTTCTCAGATGTTCTTGTCTTCCACAGCAGGTGATGCAGTTCCTTTCTCCTTCACTGTATGAAGTCATAGCCTTCCTGTGATGCACTTTTGTCTCTTTTTTTTGGCTAAAGTGTGATGATGGTATAAGAGGAAGAAAATGTTCTGAAATGAAATGGTATTTAAGTTTTCAGGTGTTTCTTTCAATTTCAATTGAAATACAAAATATTTCAACACTAGTTTTTGGGGGTTTTTTTTGGTTGGTTGGTTGGTTGGTTGGTTTTTTCCTAATGGAAAAATAGAGTATTTTTCCTAACAGTCATTCAAGATATTACTCTTCCTCTCCCTCCACTTTTCTTACAAGAGAAACTAAAGTGTAATATTTGATATAATGTCTGAAAATTTTTGGTTGCCAAAATATAAAATATTTTTTCTCATCACATAGATAATTGTAGACTGAAAGAATTCTGCAATACTTACCTATGTGAACAATTCTATTGATTTTTAAGCATTAATGGATGTTATGAGTAGGAAAAAAATTCTGAAAGGTTGATTTTTTTTCCTTAAAAAATATGACATGTAGTCCTGAAAAGATATTTGTAGTCAGCAAATTTAAGCCTGTGGAGTGTATCGCWAACAGTGAAACCATTTTAGCAGTGCCAAACACTGGGAGAGGAAAGAAAGATATACTTTTCACTAAGACAAAGTGACTCTGTTGCTCTAGTTGCACGGTGTGAATTTTCTCAAAAAYGGCAGACAGCCCAAATCAAATATTTGATATCTAGCTAGACTTGAGACTCTTTGCTGAGAATGTTTTCAGTTCCATTTAAACCAGGTGTTAGAAGCCTCTACAGATACAATTATACCAGTTAAAACAATTATAAATAAGAAAAATATTATAATAATAATATTTTACAATGTATGTTTTAAATTAGTCAGAAACCTATGTGAAAAGACATATGTAATAAGATTCCAACAKCTCTTAAATGTTTTATTTCAGCCATTATTTGAATGTAGCTGTGGACCTGATGGATATATCTTTTCCACTCTTTGCAAAATTGCTCTTTCAGTAGAGCTCAGAAATTAATGAACRTTATAAGGGTTTCAGTGTAGCTCCATCTCCTTTGTGAAAGAGGTAAAGTTCACTTTGCAACATATGTGGTGCTTTACAATATTCAATTCTTTCTCTGAATCTTGCACTTTTCCAGATGTCCCATGCCTTTAAAATCCCATGCCTTTAAAATCCCATAAAGACAGGTGGAATTTTTGTGTTTCATGGTCTCAGCAGACCTGAAGTATTCCATAGAATCACAGAGTATGCTGAGTTGGAAGGGTCCCGTCAGGATTATTGACTACAACTCCTGGCACTATGCTGGACACACCCAGAATCACACTGTGGCCCTGAGAGCATTGTCCAAACAMTTGTTGAATTCTGTCAGGCTTGGTGCTGTGACCACTTCCCTGGGGAGCCTGTTCCAGTGCYCAAACATGTTCTGGGTAAATTTCTAGTTCTTACCTTCCATCTATTTCCATACAGAGCGCAAACAAAATGGAGTAGATTTCATTTTTTTAAAAATAAAATTGCTCAGAAGGAAGCACTTAAATGCCATTCAACATCTTTCTAGTTCTTCTGACATTCCTTTAATATGTGGCCTGCATAAAGCTATTGCCTGTTTTCCTGAAAAACTGTAAACAGTGAAAGATTTCCTAAGTCACTAGGTTAGGAATATCAGACATTCAAATTCTCCATCGTCTTGTGTGGCAGAAGCCTAGGATTAGAGTTGTGGCATCCTGGCATGTTCAGCTGCCTTGGATAAGAGGATGTTTGTCTTAACAAATAGATGTGGAACCAAAACTTCTTGACTGAGGAGGCTAGGACACCTTACCAATGAAGATAAAAATTGAGAAGATGTTACACAATGCCACTTAGAAAATGGTTAAAAAAAATTAATCAGGATGCTGTTATTGACAAAAAATAATTTCATTAACTTTAAAATAAATTTATATTTGTRACCTTACATTTACAACCTTATAAAAATATTTATTTACCTTACTAAGGGCTAAATTACATTAATAAATTTAATTTTTTGTAATGGGTGAGATGAAGTCTGTGAATGAACATCTTGTAAGATAGCACTMTACAAATAATATGCAAAACAGATTTATTGGTAAATTGTTTATAGTATGTTTATGACGAGACAAGTTTTGCAGCTAGRGGCATCATTGGCATCAGCTTTGACAACCAAGGAAAGGTTTTCCAATATTCATCTCTTCTTTGCTCTCTTTCTTTGTATTTCTTTTTTTTTTAAATTATTATTATCTGAATGTGTAAATAAGAGTACACTAAGGAAAGGAGAAAACGTTATGCTGCTGTAAGCAACTTTCAGTGTAGTATTCAAACAAATACAAAACATAAATGTATATATACATCCCTTGAGCTGCAGTGTGATGGTTAAGCAGTTGTTTTACAAGTTTTAATTATTTTAATATCACTGATCTTTAAAAATTCATCAGAGACAATAAAACTGTTGYTGAAGGATTAATATTTACAATGAAAATTGAAGAGGTTCTCTGAGTTTATGAGGGACTTTTRAATTTAAGAAACTGGAGAATGTACCTGTGAATTTACTATGATTGCTAATATGGGGGGAAAAAGTGTAAAAGAATAATTCGGAAGTGATAATATGAAACTAGAAGAATTTCAGACACTGGTGTTACATGTCGCTTTGCCGCTGGGTCCAGAATTTTGTTCTGCAAGCATTTTGGAGCACAATCCAGTAAAATGATTTTTTTTTGAAGTGACAATWCTTGGAAGATTTTTTTTTTACATATTCTGATCATACCTGCTTCCATATCCTTATCTTTGATAGTGTTCGCACCTTTATCTTAAATGGAGATGTGGCTTTAACAGACTATCTGTAAAGTGTATTATTAAAGACCCTTATGAAGTCCCAGTGAATAACAGCAGTAGTCAGAGTACAGCCTTCTGCAGGAAACCTACTATCTCTGGTTTATCATTMTCTTTCATTCAGGTTATAGGCTCTGATTTTACTTTTACTAACAGCAGATATGACAAGGATCAAGGATCAGAACTATAATTTGTAGCCTAAATTGTTACCTGGTAAGGAGTTTCCTTTGTGTTCTATCAGACAGTCATAAAACTATGCTATATTTACTGGGGGAGARAAAAATGATAGACAATGTTTGTATTTCTTACTAATTACTTATTACTACTTACTACTTACTAATTACTAATTACTAATTTGCTAATAAAGCAAACAAGGTTGATTTATAGCAARTAATGGGTCTTGTAAAGCAGAAGAGTCCAAACAACATTTCCTTGCAGTTCTGTGGGCACTACTCAGACTGGTGTCATCCCATGTTTTCTTTCTCAGCTTGTTTCCAACTGCTAGGAAGGATTTTCATCCTGGARCAAGGCTTGAATATAAAATATTCTCATTCAAAAAGCAATTTATGTGGGGTCATAATCTTTCCCAGGCTTAGCCTATATTTCTGGTATGTGTCCTGTAGAGATTTACTCGAGCTGAGTATGAACCCTAAATCAAACATACTTGAAGAGTGATAACAAAAAGCACAGCCCCAGCACTGCTTGTTGCAGTCTTCTTTCTCCTCGGGAAGACCACTACCTCTTTCATTATGAACCTAAGATAGATTGCAAACACTGTACATGAAAGTGCAAATAAAAAACTCTAAAAAAGTTCTAGGAAAAGATTCTGTTCCAGTTGTCACCAATTTTTGGGTGCTTGTGCCTTGGATGTCTTGATAAATGAAACAGAAAAAAATTTGTTGTTTGTCATTAACACATTAACACATAGAAGTACTGTTGAGAGCTTAGGACAGTGGTTTTTATAGATACTTTATGCAGATCTCTTTTTTTCTTTCATTAAAAAAAAAAACCAACTACTTTGGGCAAATTATTTCTCTCTGGCTTTCATCCCACAGTCTATGCTGGGGCCTATGTTTCCCTCTTTTTTAGTACAAGACAGAATACTGAGATGACAAGTGCCGCAAAAGAACAAAAATTTGAGAGGACTCCTTGTACACTTAATTTTCGTTTCTGGGTCCTTCCCAGCATTTAGAACAAACATTACATTATTGAATATGGATTTGAGGAACCCCACAGCACATGTTTGACCTTTCAGTACTTCTGATGACCTCAAGTAGAATAGATTTTCAAGAACAGTGGGAGAAAAACAGCTAGAGAAAGTATGTCTCTCTGCCTTTCTCTCTCAAAAGTAATTGAGATTAAGTGACTTGTTTCTGTTTCTGCCATTTTTCTACTGTCAGCTGTTTCATAGGAAATAATTTCTTGAATTATTTTTAGTGTATAATTTTGCAAGTAAGAGAGGCAATTCCAGTTGTGTGCAGGATAATGAAGAATGTCTATATAATGTCTATATAAATACAGATTTGGTCTCCAGAATATTAATTTTTAATGTTTCAACATTAAAAMCATTTTTTTTTGTTTTCCTTGCTACCTTTAAAAGAAATATTTTAATTCTTTAGTTCAAAARTTGAAAATAATTTCACAGAAGGAAATTTACTATATGGTACAGTAAATTATGACATTTCCCTTTGCTTTTTCTTTATCCAGGAAGGAGATCCATAAATAATAAAGGAAGGAATGCAATTCACACACATCCTCCCCTCCCCCTCCACAGTTTAATAATCCAAAGGTTAGCTGCCTAAATATTTAATCACCTATACCTTTTACAGAATAAATAGAAACACCTTCTTGTACAGAAAGGAACACTGTCTACCTTAGGCATGTCTCCAAGAATGATGCAACTCTCTCTCTGTTGGCTATGGAAAACCTAGGATGYCTTTTTGGACTGGACAATACATGACAGCCTAAATGAAATGTACCCTGGACATATAATGGTGAAATTGCATTTTGACTTAAACCAGACTGCTGTGAAGAGACAGCCTGTGTTCCGTGTCATAATGTATTCCTCTGAGACCTGGTGGAACRTGAAAAGGCTGTGTTCAACCAAAATTTTTTGGAGTAGATTCTTCACTGGGGCCATTAAAGCACGGCTTTTCTCAGCTGTCCCTTTCATAGAAAGATTCATAATGCTAATAAATAAAAAAGTGTCTCTCAGTTCTGTAGAAAATTTACAAGATGCCATGCAAATCTCCAAGTAGTAGAGGATGATGACTCAGATATCAGGTTTTGGAAGTGTACTTTGCTGAAAAAGCAGCACCACATGTTTCTCTCTACTTGAATTTCTTTCATGTGTCGCTTAGAGAAAAGTTAAAATGCAGGACTTTGAACATCTATTTTCTTGAAGATTATTTTTAGGTGCTTTTTCAAAAGTTTTTTTTTTTAGCAAATACATCTTCTGCCATATTAAAAAAAAAAAGATGCTTTGTAGACTAGAGAGTCTTATTTTTTGCCAAAGCTTGAAAACAAAAAACAGCTATGTTCTCACATTATCACACCCATCTCCTCATCTCATCTTGGAAAATCTAGGCAATATCTTGATCTTGCATGGAAAGAAACATCATCAAGTTTAARAAGTCATGCAATTCGAAGTTAGAAAATCTTATAAAAACAGGCAATCATACTAAGAAGCCTGTAGCTCAGTTTGGGACACAACTAAAAGAGGAAATAAACCTCGGGGATTCAGAGAACAGAAGCTATTTTTCACTTATTCCCTGTGTGGACAAGTGTTTAAACATGAAAGTTAACCATTACACTCAGMTGTCTCAGAGGAAACCCAGTGCAGTCAGGAGAAACATGCCGGAGCTGTGGGAAGATAGCAAATTCTCCATGGGGATATATTGCTCTGTGTGAGTGCATCTACAAACTACCCATTCATAGAAATTGTGAAGGTAAATTATCAGAGCTGGTCCTTACTACCTCTGTAGTCTTCCAGATTCTATATTTTTACWGGTTTTGAACAAAAAGTGACATGACACTGATATGAATTCTTGAAATCTATCTCCTTGAACAAAAAAAGGCACCAAAATTTGTCCAAGATAAGGCTTCCAGAATGCTGCAATGTGAAGAGTCTGCATTTTTGCTCCATATTTCTGGGAATAGTCCACAGTTTTAAGGGGTTTTTTCATACTTTTTAAAAAGATTTCTCAGGAAGACACTGAATCTGAAATGCAGTTAAATGGTTTAAATTATGTGGAGATGAAAAATTGATTCTTACAGTGGGAAATGTGTCTTAATTCCAATGAATAGTGAGGCCATTTGCATTAATGAAGACTTGAAGATATATAAAGAGGTGGACAACACCCTACCCAATCTAGTACTGTTTCTTTTTACTTTGGAAGTATATAACTTAGAATTATGTCATCATGTTCTCCTGTTGATTCAGGCTTAATTGTGGGGCTGGTGTCATTAACATAAAACGGTAACAGCTCCATAAGGGACTATCTGTAGAAGGGAAATAATGGAGATTCCTAATAACTTAGTATGGTTTTATTAGAGTTTTAAGCAAAGAATAATACTCCTAAACTATTTCTCAATGTGGTTGATAGACTTGACTGAAATCAACTCAAAATCTAATGTAAAGCTGGTGGGAGCATTTTATAAAGAATGTAATGTAATGAATGTATGCAGTTTCACAGACTTTTTACAGCTAAGTAACTGTGTGTACTACTAGAAAAACAGATCCCATTTGCATMTGGATTTTTTAATGAGTATTAAGTTACATGCACTAGGAACTTCTATAAATTCTTCCATCCGGGAAATAAATGTGAGATACTCAATTTTTTTGGCTCATTGGAACTGAGCAACTAATTTTAAATTTATAATATCACTGCCATGTTGGGAATCATGATAAAATCCATGATGTTGTATGAGAAAAAAAAAAGGGCTGAGAAATTTAAAGCATGGTGGGAACACAAATATTTGTGGGCCATTAATAGTCTCACAAAATGAGGACAGTTGTTTAAATTTAGTTGAATGGTGGAAGGACTTGAGTAACTAAAAGGGAAAAGGGAAAAGGTAAAAGAGGAAAAGGGAAAGACATGGAGAAAACAGAAAATGGAAGAGGAAACAAGGGGAGAGGAGAGGAGAGGAGAGGAGGGAGAGGAGAGGAGAGGAGAGGAGAGGAGACGAGACGAGACGAGACGAGACGAGACGAGACGAGACGAGACGAGACGAGAATATGTTCTCAGAAAAATTCATGCTCTCCAATGCTACATAGCCCAGTGGTGATATTTCATACTTTGATCACCGTTAGCTCAGTATACTCGGCTTAAGTAGAAAGTGAACTCACAAGAAGACTTAAAATTTTCCTGTCACTTTTGAAATCAGTAAATGTCTGGTTTAAGAGAGCTGTTGAAGAACGAGAAGTTATGCACTAAAATGTCCAGATGCAATAGAAATTATTATAAATTCAACAAGGCTCAATGGAAAAACCATAAAACATATCAAACATATAGAACATGTTCATAAACTTATGTAAAACATATTCAGTAGAAAACATGTGATAACGGTTGGGGCAGAAGTCAGGGCCCTATTGAAAGAAAMTTCAAGGTGTTATTTCTTTAAAAAGAAACCCTTCATGCTGGAGCACAGCCAGTATAATATGACTATTGATGCATTTAAATTTAGAATGTCCATTGGTTCAATTTGAGAAATGAGATTTTGTTTCTTTAAATACATTTATAATCTATACTGTATAAAAAAATGYTTCTGAAAATTGCCAGTGATCAATTTAATGATGAATTTTACCAAACCTGGTGATATTACCCATATGAGTAAATTCAGCTATCAGCACTTTAACAATCAAATCTTAGTTGAAAAAAGTCTAGATAAGGACTTACATGATTGAATCTTTAGGCTAGAATTGCAGACAGCACTATTTGGTAGCATCAAAAAATACACAGGTAGTAGACATGCCTTTTCTAGGCAACATATGTACTATAGGGTATGAATAGGCTTTAAATGGACGGAAATTATGACCAGAGGCCCAGAAGAAGAGACTATACTGCAGTCCTGAAGAAATGGGGAGAGGAATCTAAAAATTAACATCAGAAGGGAAAGAATAATACAAAAAGAGCATGAATAAAGGGTAAATGAGAAGAAGAAGAAAAAAAAAATCACTGTGCTCATTATTTATTACAAAGGTAATCTTTACAAGACTAATTTTAAAACCAGTTGTCTCCATTTCTATCACTGAAGGACTGCTTCAATGGAAACTGGAAGTTTTACCTAGGGAAAAGAAGAGCAAAGGATGATCAAAGGTCTGGAATAGCAGAAGCATCAATCTTCAAAAAACTGTAAGGGCAGTATTATGCACTCAACCATCCACTGGGGTTTTAGTTTTTAAATAAAATAATTCAATTTTACACAATGTTCACTTACTCTGGAAAAAATACAGCACAAAACTTTCTGAAGAATACTTGCTTTGACTCTGTTAGGGAAAAATGGTATTTTTTTTCATCTTTCTTACTTCAGTAAAACTTTTACTGGTGACCTAAGTTTTCCCCCTCAATTTTTAATATATGTTTCAGTGTTCTTTTTTAAGGTGTTCAATTTTTTTCCATTATTCCTTTTCTTCTCCTTTGTACAGATTTCATTTTATTAACATTTGACTGTTCACAGTGTTCCTGTTCCCCTGATCTTCTGTTATTTTCTTTGGCCAGTATAAGTGTCTAAAGAAGAGTTCAGCTGTACAGAGACACTACTAGTGCCACAAATGTGTATAGGGCAGGAACTAGACAGAGCTTTTGCTTTCTCTTGATCTCTTGTGCACAGAAAAATGTTCTTACTGTTTTACTGGACCCAGAAACTTTCCCTATTTTGTGAGTACATTTTACTTTTCTGAAGTCTAAAGACTTAAATTKGGTGCGTGAACAGCTGTGCTAAATTTCAAGCTGAGGAAATAAGTATGTAGGTATGGCCAGAAATGTAGTCCAGTGAAAAATCAGCTGTGCTTTAGCTCACTTACAGTCCTACAGGAAATGGTGCTGAATTATATCCAGATTAGTTCACTGAAATGTTGTGAACAGGATTTTCCTGCTTGACCTAATTGTAAAATGCTAATTTATGAGGTTACTATGTTGACTGCGCCACTGCTGGACCCTTTTTTGTCTGTTTTTAGCTTTACCAGATATGTCCTGCTCTAACACAGAGATTTCAAATTTAATGATAAAACTTTGTTAGCTTGAAATGTTTACTTCCCATTGCTTCAAGCTGACAGAAATAATGGATAAATTTAGGGAAGGGGATATTAGGACCCTGACTATGAGTCAGTCTACTATACAGTTTCAGGGTACTTGCCTCTCTTCTGGTGTAGTAGGAGTTTGTCTTTAAATGGGGAAAAGTTGTAATGTGTCTACTTGTTCTTCAGATATCACTTGCATCCTTGTCAGAGTTAAGTCTAGTCTGCCCTTTTTTGTGTCCTGGCTAMCCTCTGGAGTAGGCTGAATATGGGTTCTCAGGTGTGTGTCACCACCAAGTGACACTGAGTAGTTTATGATTATTGAGCTGTTCCCAGTTATCAGTTTCATTAATCAGGTGGAGATTTTTTTATGCTGAATTTTCTAGTGTTAATTTCTCATGGCAGCTGTAGCCATTGAGCTCATCTCTTGTCCTGAGTGTTCCTTGAAGCAATATATGGTCAAATGTTAATAAAGGATGTAATTTTCATGACCATCCTATAAAGGTGAAGTATCCTCACTTCGGCTGCCACTCTTGGAGAGAAATCAAATGGAAATAATCAAAAATTCTGTTTTTAAATATGCAGTCACCTTGCATTGCTGCTCTAGGGCTTACTTTATGGGAACAAAGTAATTTTGGGGCAGAAGTTCCAGACTAATGAAAGAAACCTCAGCAGATTTTGATTTGGGCGGGAAAAAAAAATATGAAAATGCCTGAGGATTGTGTAGGTTTTCTCAATTTACTGCCTATAATCAGTCCAGTTTCAGTAGAAAACACCCACAATTGTTTTGTACCTGTCACACTTCATCCAGGCAGAATTCAGAGATAGTGTGTCAATCATTCCTTTATAAAATAAGAGAAAAAATTATCTGTTATCCCTTAGATAAATGATACCTTCRATTTTATTTCAAGACCAATCTTGCTTCCTTATTGTGTTAGCAGAACCTACCTCCTGCCAGGTGATACAYGGTGAAAACTCCTGTGATGAAAGGAAGGGACATAACTTCACAAAGACCTGTATCAGCAAARGGAATAGCTGAATCTAAATGATGGTAAGAATCTTTCTCGTAGGACCTGCTTGACAAACAGGAAGGTGTCAGCACAGTGGRCAAGGAGGATGGTTTGGAGGATGATTTTGCACTGGCTAGGCCACATCTTGAGTACTGTGTCCAGTTCTGGGCCGCCCAAACTTAGGAAGGATATCGAGATGCTTGAATGCATCCACAGGAGGGAACAAGGCTGGTGAAGGGTCTRGAGCACAGGTCSTGTCAGGAGTGGCTGAGGGAGMTGGGGGGGTTCAGCCTGGAGAAAAGGAAGCTCAGGGGAGACCTTAACACCCTCTACAACTGCCTGAAAGCTTTCTACAGAAACAAAACATGGAAAATACTGAYAAGGAAGGCAGATGAGAGGCAAGAAGGAGCATTTTGAAATACAGTAGTGTAAGTTAATTCAGACTTATTCAGACTTATCACCACTCCATTGTGGGTGAGACTTGAAAGGGAGAGATGACTTGCCTAAAGAGGAGCTCTGCTTTTACAAACTAAAGTAGTGGTCTTTTTAATTTCTTTCTTTCCTAGAAATGTTTTAGTTATATAGTACCTCTGTTTTACCAAAGTAAATTATAAGACTGGGACTGGGACTTTGAAATTTGCTTGATTTAATCTCTGTTCAAAGCAACATAATGGAAGTAATAGATCCATCATTCAAGTGATGAAGACCAACTCACTGCAGYTTGTGACCCAAGGGAAGCTTGACAGTCTTCACTGCTGGGATTTGTTTCCTAAACTATAGACAAAAAAGTAAATACTCCAAAAAGCAAAGATTTGTTAGTTATTCCATGGAATGTKTTTTTCCAAAGCAGATGAACGGGTCATGGCATTTTCCTCCATTGGTCATGGGCATTTTCCAGTCTCCTCTGTGAAGATGAAAGCAATACACATACAAGCTGAACATTGTAAAATATTGCTACGTCTTCCTCATGTTTTGGTGACTTAGTTGTGTTTGTTATGGTAGGAAGTTTTCCGACCCCTTTGCAAGGTGGAGAAGTATTGTAAGATATGTAAAGGCCCATGGCTTCTGTAAATCAGAAAGGCTAAAGGAATCAGGTCATCATTGTGACAGAGATGAAAAATCATTTGTCACATTCACACAGAGAGACACACTTAAAACACGAAAACCCAAAGAAGCGTYATGATGCTTGAGTTCTTATGGCTCCCCCTTCCCACTTATCTTCGGTCTGAACTCCTGTAGTGTTTCTTTAAAGTCACACAAATATGAGATAATTGAAGAGCTTTTGATCTCATTAACACTAGTAATTTCTACAGAATGAGCCTTATTGATAAATGAAAAGAAAAAAAAGGCAAAATTTACAGTGGAATTGTATTAATATATTTTTAAATCTCTTAAAAATTATAGCCTCTGTGAATCAGGCTTCTGGCCAAAGATATTTTATGTTTAATGTCTTATACACAAATAATAGATCCTTAGACTTACTCAAGTCAAGGCATATGTAGTGTAGAAATGTCAGACCTGAGTATTTTTTCTAAATTATTCTGGGATAAAATAGGATTTTAAATATTCATTTGAAGAAAATCTACTTCAAATAATTCAAGAAGACATAATAAGAACTGGGACAGTACATGACAACAGGCCTGAAAAGCACTTCAAAAGACTTTATAGATAGTAGATCTTTTATCTAATAGCTGGTAAATTTATTTAGTTGTTTTAAATCAGTGCCTGGAAATTAACCTTTGCATGTTTTCRAAAAACCTTTCTTTCCCAAGCATTTCACACAGTTTCTAATCTATCAGCACTCTGCTTCCCTGTTTCTTTTTCTGCAGGAGTACTGTGTTTATAAGGGGGTTTKGTTTATATAAAAAATTAGGAGTTACACTTTGTACCCATGAAATTTAATCCTGATGGTCAAACCTACCACTTCTAAGGAGATATATATACAATTCATTCTGTGTAGATTTAGAGGTTTCACTGTGCAGTTCTGYAATATAAAATGAATCAGGATCTTTTTCATCTGTCTTGGTCTGGATGACCAAATTCATTCAAATTCTAAATTCAGAGTAATTGTTCAGTGGCTCMTGTTACTGAACATCATCAAAATGGAAAATATGCCTTCCTTTTGGTGATGAATTTGGGATGAACTTGAAAGCTCTTTTCAAAAGGCATTTGATTTGCACCCAGGTGGAATCCCGCGTAGAACCTGGAATCCTGAGGAATCCTGTTCAATTCTGAGCCTGATATTGTTATTTATCTACTGGAAAATTTTGATTGTGGTCATTTATATGGTGATTCAATAAGGTAAATCTTAGCTGGATACTTATTTTAGGGCTTTACACACAATTGTTTAAGTTTTTCTATTTGAAAATACAAAAAAATCCCGAACAAAAAAAAAATGCCTGCACAACATTCCCTCCCCTCAAAAAAAATCAACAACCCCCTGATAATAGTTGAAATGGAAATATCTAGAATGCTATCTAGGATACATATTTGCAATGCATCACATGAGCTGCATTCTTTGTCAGAGGAAACAAACACTGTTGCATTGCAATCTAATGTTTTCACTACCAAAGAGAGCAGGAAACTTTGAAAACCATGTTTTGTCTTTGTCTCAAAGGCCAAATTTATTCTGCCAAAGCATTTAATTTCTTCAAAACTGTCTGCTGAATTCTGAATTAATATGCAAGGAGAGTTGCACAAGAGTTATGGCCTGTCATAAATTCAACAATATTCTGCATAATGGCTTCAATATGCCTGTCATAAGTTTATCTTGTCTTAGCAATGTCTACAATAATGCAGAAGTCAGCCCTTTTAAATAATTAGATAAATGTGTGTTTTTGACAGGAGCTGCTGGTTCTAACTTTCAGAACTATTATGACACATATCCTCTAGTGACTGTCTGCTACACATATATATCTTTGCTCCCCTTTCTATATGTTTTCCTTTGTAATCATATAAGATATATTTGTTGTAGTTAATGTGCTTGCAAAGCTATTTGTTATATGGTATATGCATTGTATGCTGATAGAGAACTCCAAAAGTCTTTCCTGCAGGAATTTATTGCACCATTTCCCTTGACTTCAACAGAAACTGGAGCAGCGTGTTGTTTACTAGGCTTCCATGGATATATGTTATGAGATACAGAAAGGTGCGCTGCTACTCTGGAAGAGCATGTTCAGGTACAAGAAGAGCATAGGTACATCAGTCTGTCATTCTGCTCACAGGGTGAATTGGCTTTCCCCTAATAAGTTTTACCCCATGTAGACCTCTAATTTATTGGGTACTAAGGAGATTCTGGTGTCCAGCCAACTTTATCCACAGCTCAGTTGTCACCAAGGAGCACAAAAAGAAGACAGAAATATTATCAAGTAAACACCATTATGAGCATTGTCTGATGCAACACATGTTTGAATCATGGAAGTTAAAAAGACAGATTTAATTTTATAAGGTTGAGTTTTATTTCAAATTCATTTGTCTCATAAATAAGTAGGTAAAATTACTAAATGRTATTACTGTGAAAAGCAAGACTTTTATTCCTTCTTTCCCACTGTAGGACTGGATGGAGGAAATTTACAAATTCAACTGCGGAGAAAAAGTCTAGCAATTTTTTCAAATACTCTAGGAGAGTTACTAACAGTCTAAAGAGTATGACACTGCTTTGAACAAACCTACAGATATTATTCTTACAATCAGATTAGTTCCCGCCTTTTATGAACATGTAGGTCCATACATTTGATTTTTTTTTTTTGATTTTTTTTTTTTTTTTTTTTTTTTTTTTTTTGGCGGATGTTCTTAGTGACTACCATCTAGACTTTGGAGCAGGATATATGTCATTGCACTTAAGAGGTTAACATACGAGCTAGTCACTTAGTTTCCCTTTATAATCACAGGAGTTACTTCAAATGTATGATTTATGCCATTATGACGTAGATATTTGAGAGAGATGCTTAATTTCTTTCCATTGATTTTATAGGAACACTAGGCAATTACATAGTAGGTATAGCTACTGGAATATAGTGCTGGAAACACTGAAAATTAGGTGATGTCATTCTAGGATTCTTCCAGTGTGAATAGTTTGAAAAGACTAACAGCTTCTGTAGGGTTCTGTAGGTAGACTAATACCATTGTCCCATGCTCATTAAACAAATTTATTCAATGTCTTAGACCTATGCCTTTTGCCTTGCATTTGCTTCTAGATTCTGAAGAGCGATATTTCTTTAAGAAAAAACTACAGTTTTATGAACATAGGAAACTTTGTTGAAGTTTTCTTCAGCCTGTTTATTCTTTTACATAGGTAAAGAAATTTCCATATTTTTTTAACTATTGCATTCTTGATATGATCTTAAATGTTTGTGGTTTCAATAAACATCTGAGTGAAATGGTTTCACTGACTTCTAAAAAATATTAGATTTAATAAATAATAGGTTAATAAACAATATATTTTAATATTTATTCAGTGTAATATGAGAGGTTAGAGAGTGGACACCACTGCTATTGAGAAGAACTAGTTATGTAGGAATTTAGGACAGGGAAAGAAATAGTATATTAAGTATGATTTGGAGTAAGAGGACTTTTACCAGAATTTTACAATGCTATAAAGAAGTAAAGAAACTCAGATATTTCTATTTGAAAATCCAATAATGGAAGCAAACCTGTCTATCTAACTTTTACTGAACTACAGGAACTGCAGTTATATAGCTTTTTAATGTCAATTAATATTGCTTTTCCATACACATACTCTCTYGTGCCCCTGTCTCCCCTTAAGCCATAAGTTCTTGTATTTCAAAACTAAATGGGAAGACCAAAAAAAGTGACAAGAATGAAACACGCATTTACCAACCAGTCATTGGCACACAGTATGTTCCAAAAAGACCAACTGAATCTGGATACTGCTCACAGAAGAGGTGGATGATGACCTCTYGGGAGCAGAGACAGTAAAAATGTTTGTCAGTTATAATTTTGAGGGAAAGAGAACTGTTCCAAATCCATTAAGATTCATTGTCTTCAGAGGCAAATAGCAGCMCAATACTTACATTAGTGGCACTGAATTCATTTTGTGTTGAACAAATCAAGCCTTCTCATTATCCCATTTAGTTAGCATACATAATTTTAAAACTTTTATTTTGGTATTTAAAATATTYGAGCTATTTATTTAATATGTAGCTAAATTTCCTCACCATTATCAGGAATTCTTTCTCTGTTTCTTCTTTCTGCTCTCTGTAACATCAAATATTATGATAGTAAAAGAGAATTAGCTTGCTGAGATCATATACTTCCAAAACACACCAAGTGCATTCAGAAGACAGGCTGGTAGTTAGTCTGTAATGTGCATCTAAAATTACACCTTTTCTTCCAAGAATGATTGTCATAGCTTTCAGAAAAACCCCAAACCAGCACATTCAGTGAGTTCAGGATGTATCAYGAATGTGAGAAAATGTTTGGGTAATAGTGATAGCAACTAAAAACTCTGAAGAGATTTATTTTTAATTTATGCTTGTGATGAAGAAAATAGGGATGYGTATATTAAAAGGGTACTAATTTCTTCAACTGCTAACTTATGAATTAWTAGCAATGTAAAATATGAAAGTTTCAATTATAGAAGAATAAAGATATATAAGCTTTTTTTAAAAAGACCCTTATGGCAAAAAGAAGACTTGCTGATTTTCTGTACTTATGTACTGTCCTGTTGTGATATTGCTTTTTAAATTTTTRGGTAGTTTGAAATTTTTGAATTTCAGATGTAAAGCAAAAAAAGTTGTACTAATTTGTGTATGCAAAAACCAAATGATATCTATATAGACAATTAAAAAAATTATTATCATTTATCTGAGTGGTTGAAAATGAGCTCTGTTTGAAAACAGAACTTAAGATCTTTAAAAAAAAAATAATTAAAGCTGACTTGGGAATATGAGACTTTCTCTGGAAGACTGAGAAGATATTGCCAAGAAGGCAACATTTTACTGACTAGTCTATTTTATGTGAACTCAGAGTAAGCGTAGTATTATGTGTATATTCCTGTGCTTGTGAAGATTTGAGAAAGAGGCACATACAATTGGAGGTAGACTCTTTGTAGGCTATCTCTAGAATTACTAAAAATAAGTAGAGAAAGAGCCACAAAACATAATTAATTATGTGACAAAAAAACCAAAAACTCCAAGGAGAATATGAAATGAAATAAAGCAAGATAAGATACACATAAACACTGGAAGATTGAAAGTAATAAGGCCAGCAGGAAAAGAGTTTTCAGTRTCATCTTTCAGACATCATCTTCCTAAAAACTGTCTG
Organism: Mixornis gularis; assembly: GCA_003546035.1. Lineage (NCBI taxonomy): Eukaryota > Metazoa > Chordata > Aves > Passeriformes > Timaliidae > Mixornis > Mixornis gularis. The sequence goes on along the minus strand of QVAJ01000059.1, from coordinate 312,715 downwards.
CGATGCTGAAGTTTAAGCAAAAGGGAGGTAATTGTTAAAGAGCCAGCATTATCCTTGTCCAAGAGATCGTCAAACTTTTTGGAATATTTTTCTTCTGGTATCTCACAGTGCAGGTCACGCAAATGTATAATGAGCTTCAGGGCACCAGCTAAGGTAGGTTCATCCCAGATATCATCTATCAGGTTTTTACTAGGCCTTGAGTCCCAGCAAAAGATCCTAGGAAYTGAGATAAAGATCAGCCACTTCAGTGAATTATTGTGCCTAGGGAACATTGGTAGGGATCATCATCAGGTTACAGACTATGTCAAAAACTTGGAAATGGAGATATAAAATAGTGTGGCTTTTTTGCTCTGCTCCCATGACCCTTCTGTGTCTATGGATGGAGATAAAAAAACCTTTTGTTTTCCTCTGAGAAAGGAGTGTTTGCTCAGTCAAACATTTGAAAGCAGAAAAGGTTCCTCTTTCTTCAATGTGGCAAAAAGAATAGGGCATTTACAGTTCTGCAGATTACAAATTTATTTRGTCTACTGTGTGTCCTTCAGACCTCTATGTCTTCTGTGGAAACCATTTAAAAACTACAAGTCTTTTCATTCCCTTTTGGGGAAAGATTTTATGAGATATTTTCCTTAGTAGTTCCCACTGGGAGATGGGGGATTGAAGGAAAGGAGTGCTGTTATTTCTGCCACTAGATTATAAAGTCTTTATAAATGGATCTCAACATATTCCATTCCKCTGTGTTCTCAGGCTGGAGCCAACCAGCTGTGGAAGATCCCACTGACCATTAGACTCTTGATTAGTAAATCCAGCTTTTTCATTGTTTGCTCTTAGATGTTAAGCCTTGTTAGTTAATTTCATTGTGTACATAATTGATTGTGACTTTATTAACTCCGAAGAATTTCAACAGACCTTAAAAAAGCCTCTGAATATTAGGGATTTGGACATAAAAAGCTATGTCACAAATCTGTAGACACCTTACTCTTCCTGTACAGAACCCTACATGTAAAGTATGTATTTAAAGTTTTCTTTATTTATGTGCAAAAATTCTTCTTTATTTCCACCTAAACATTTAATTTTATAGGGAACAATGGAGAAAAAAAATTAGTTGGTTGATGAGGAAGTCAAGTTTCTTGTTCTGTAAYATTTTTCAAGATACACAATAAGATTTTTTTTTTTTAAGATTTTCATTTTTTTGTGTAACCCTACATATAGGTTTTAGAAAAGTAATCAAAAGTTTATTATCAGTATGAAGCTGACCTTTTCATAATTGAACGGCTTAATCTCCCAGGATGATTTGTCCCTGCACTTTAATTATTTATCTTCAATATTTTTGGGACTCTAAGGTTGAAATAGAAGATCAATATCTCCCCCGTATATTAAAACTAAAACTCAGAAGTAGTTGATTCCTGGAATACCCTAAAAAGCGTATCCTACATTTTCCAACATAATTACTGTCTTGATCTTTGCTATCTTTCCTGGCCAAATATTCATTAAAACTTAGTCTAAGAAACGATCACAAGATGCTTAAAATTGAAACTGTACATTCTTAGAAATGACATTTGCTTATGACATTTCCGACATTCAGGATTAAATCAAGCACTCTATGCTGCTCTCAAAAAAGAAATTGTAATGCTTTATCTGAGTATCATTGCAGTTTCAGCTCTTTTATTTTCTCCTTATCAAGGGGAGATAGGCAGAGCACTGGAATCCTACAATATACACACAGAAAATCATAAACACATGCAACATATGTCTGATAAGGGTTAGCAAGACTCCCACTGTAATTTTTTTTCTCCTGGTTGAAAAGCCAAGCTTGTTTAACACTTCTTCATATCTCCTTTTCTAGACCTTTGTTCCTGTAGCCTAAGTAATGCACCCTGCATTTAACTTTTTTGCTCCTGCAAGAAATTTGCTCCTGTCACAATTTCATTATACAGGTGACCTCTTCAGCTTGATTCATTTCAGCTTTCACACCATTTTTTTCCTTCACCTAACTTATTAATTTTTATTCTCTATTTGTACAAATGTTTCTCATGAAGGTAAACCATGCCAACCATCAATAGCCCAGGCAATTCCTCCAGAATGCTGGGTTTAGGGCACAGAGAGAGCTGAAGTAGGCAGATGTGGGAGCAGTGAACAAGCACAGTACCCTTGCTGCTTTTGCATGTGATGCACCTGATGCCTGCACAGGAGTATGAGATGTAGCATCCATCCATCTGTTTAATAACCCTCTGAGCCACAGAATCCAGAATCAGCTACACACATATGGTGATTCAATCACAAAGTAGAGATACATCCCAGACCACTTTGTTGAATGAGTTTAACTGAAAACAGTATCTCYTATTCAGCTGTGACTTCATGTGTAACATTGGGGTTTTTTGTTGAGTTTGAGTCTTCTATAAGATTATCTCTCCAAATCAACTAAGTCATTTAAACTACATGCTTCATGGTCTAATGTCAGTATAAACACTAATTTTGTGAATGAAAAAGGAGTGAAAATTCTCTCTTTTCCTAATTTGAGAAAAGGGTCAGACATAAAGGAGACTTGGTGAAGCCATCAAAGGTACATTGTTTGTTTACCCATGCCATAGTGTTTAATCCATTTAGTTTAACCTTGACCTCCTGAGAGTGTGGGGGGAAGACAGAGGCCAGTGTTAAGATCTGATTATGATTATTTTTAGAGAGATGTCTCTGCCCAAATTAAGGTGCAAATGAGACCARTGCTGAAGTCAATAATACAGGTATTATTTAACTGTAAATTTGAGGCAGAAAGAGATAGAAAGGATAAGGCGGGGAGGGGCATGGAGTGAGAGAAAGAGAGTGAGAGATGGATTGAGTAGAAAGACAGTCACCAACCCCGTGGATACAGCAGCATCCTGTTGGTCCTCTTCACCCTGGGCTTCTCAGTGATGGGTCCCACCAAATACAGAGTACAATGGATTAATGAATATTCTGGTACAGGTGGGAATGCCAAGCACCTCCCCTGGAGAGGGGAATGGTTTAAACTGTCTGTTGCACCAGGCTCTGGATGTTGCAATGCTGTGTATCAGGGCTGAGTCTCGCTCTCCTGGATACATTCTTCTCCCTCAGCCTTGTTTAGTTCTTCTTAGACCTGACATAGTCGGACACTAGTGTCAGCTTTATCTAATCTCAAGGCGGGTTGCTTAACTCACAGTCCAATTCCCCAAAATCCAGGAGGCATATCCAGGTGGGGTGGGCCTAGGCTGTTACAACTTTCTTACACAGTTTGCCATAGCGAACAAAGTCCTTCTGTAATCTTAACAGTGTTCAAGACAATTATGATTTTTAGGTCCCTTAAAAGGGGGAGGGAGAAAAGAAATAACAACAGCAACAACAAAATTTCTTCACTAATACTCTGTAAATTTCAGTGTTCTAGCTGAGAGTTTTTATTTTCTATCTCTCAAATTGTGAGAAAATAAGTTAGGTGTTCCATTAACCACTTTAAAATTTTGAATGGAAAAGGATAAAGAAAGTGTTTGCACATACTAGTGAGTATTCTTGTATACCTGAGGTTATTGCTCTTCCTAGTGTGTGCAAAAAAAAAAGGTAAAAAACAAATTGTATGGACATAACTTTATTGCAGTAGTAACTCAAGAGGAACCAATCTTAAATCTTATTGTTATTGATCCTTATGCATCGCCTACATAATTACTTGAGGCTGATACACACAGAATTGACAGTTCACCTTTTAAATTAGAACATTCTGCTCTTTCTTCAGAATTCTCATATTCCATTAGATTAATTACTCTTTAACACTTCACAGTAAGGGAAAGTGAGAAACCCAAACTATGGCAATCATGTTTACATGTATGCGTATACAGACATAAAGATATAAAATACATGGATATATGTAGTGTATGAGTAATTGTATATAGGCAATTAAATAAAAAATAACTTGCAATTAATTAAAGAATACCTTTAGTTTCAAACTGTACTTTTAATGAAAATTTATTCTTCATATTTATTTACAACTCTAACATAAATTCATAAATTCAACCAACTTTTTAACATTGAATTTCAGCCTTTTGAATGATAGGATTATCTTATTATCTATTCCAAGTATTCAGAGTGATCATCAAGTTCCATTATATATATTTTTGCTAGGTGCAGGCAGCAAGATTTTGCCAGTTGCAGTGCAGGGAATAGATGGGTGATGTCACTGACTTTCAGCTCCAATAAACTCTGGACAACTCACTGCAGGACACAGCTGAGACCCCTCAGCCAAGGAGGTGGTATTTCTGGGAAAATATACTTAAGAAATGCTAAAAAACTTGYTGCAAAGCAAGACAGAGAGGGCTGAAATGTAGAGGAGTCAGGAATGAATCGAACCAGGGAATAAGATGTGGTAGGGGAAGGTCTTCTATGTTTGTAGCTTTGCTTTTTTCCATCCTACTCTAGTTTTAACTGGCCATAAATTAGACTCCCCAAGTCAAATCTGGTTTGCCTGTGATGGTAGCTGGTAGTTGTACCTGTATTTATTTCAACCCATGAGCTTTTTCATCTTATTTTCTCCCTCTGTCCTGGAAGCAACTTGATGGATGCCCGGCAGCTCACCAAGGTAAACCAGTCACAATATTTTCATTCACTGATTAATAAATGAAAGCGTGGTTAATGAACTGTATATTGAACTAGTAGTTTCAGCATTTCTGAAATCTTTTCCTTCTGACAGCACCACAGGTTTTTACACTGAATGTAGTGGCTACAGAATTAAAGAATATGATATGTTTGTCTCTTTATCAAAGATTTATACATAGTCATGTAGTTGGGGTTTAGCCCAAAGTTTCTTTCTTTAAGTCTAGTTATTGGCATTTTTTCTAACATTTTTAATGACTAATACCTAGCAGCTGTTTGAAGTAAAAGCAGTTGAAGGGAAATTCTAGATCTGTAGAGGAAAATGCTAATCACTGTTCCTTTTTCTTTAATTCAGTGAACACATTAAATAAAGTCCTGTTTGCATAAATATCTGGAACTACAATACCAATCTTGATCTTCCTTAACAACAAATATTAAAAGATAGCAATAATAATAATAATAATAATAATATACAACAACAACAAATTATTATTAATGTATGTAGTATGGAATGTTTTACGAGGCCTTTTACAAGCATACAATAAATTGCATTCTCTACTTCAAAGTCTATATTAGACAAAATTGTGTTTCCAGGGACTCTTATGATAAACTTGTTTATTAGGTATATGCAGAGTAAATATAACAACAAAAAAGGAACATTCTCCATATTTCTGTCACATTTTCATGAGAAATGCTGCACCATGAAGTTTCTCTTGATTTATCAGGGCCTGGATTAAAATAAAAGCCAAAATAATTAATAGATTCAGTTAACTGAGGTATGGAAGCAGTCAGCAATTGATCAAAATAAAGAAAATTGAATCAGTTTTTTAATAATAATTTATAAAGCAAAGAGCTGAAGAACTAAAGTTTTCTGTTTTCTTTCTCTTCATCATTATCTACAAAATCTGGTCAACAATAATCTTTTTATCATTAATAATCTTTTTATATTTTATCATATAACTTTTGTACTCTTAGAATATTGCTATGGTCCCTTTCACTCTTAAAAGGCAATTTCTTCTGAATATTAGATTTGTGTTGAATTTTTTTTTTTTTGTGATCATTAAGTTAAAAGCCATATGCGTTCAAATTGCAAATAGTAATAATGCTGGTTTGTTCTGAGACCTAAGAGGTGGGAATTTTATCTATCCCTTATTTCTGATATTAGAAAATGCTAACATTTATTTCCTATTTGTTCTTTCCCTGTTTGTCATGGGGTTTTATGCTATTTTCTCATGTCTCTTCTAAAGCTTCAGAAGCTTTAGTTCATTTAGTCATTACCTGAATAAATGTTTACACTGTCTGTTCATTCCTTACACGTATGGTGCAATCTGTTTTGTCATTTTTGTTGCCCTTCTCCATTCTCTCTGGCTTCCAACATGCACATTGTCTTTTTGTGCTAAGGACAGTGTCTGCACACTACATTGAAAATGTGAGTTCATGTTATGGTTTAATTTTATTTCTCCCCTTCTTTTTCTAACACTGTTTTCTTGACCAACATTGAAATCTGTCCTATTACTTTCATACCTCTATTTATTCTTCAGTGGTAAAAGACATGATAACAATCATTGCTGTTTGTACAGAATGAGACAGTTTTTCTCCTGTGTATTCTGGATCTGTRTTGAATTCCTCTTGCTGATATAATTAGGTCTGACCATTCACCTTCATTATCTCTCTTCTGTGTTTTAGCCAATTAGCAATGAGCTTATACCTTTGCTGCATCTTACTTTCCTCAAGGATCTCTTTGAAAACTTATGTAGATTCTACTATGTTCCTCTTCTCCACAGAATTCTTAWTTTTTTTTTTTTAATAGGTCCAATTATTTTGCAGGAAATAAGTTTCCTTAGAAAATCTTCTCTCTCCTGAATAAAGCGTATTTATTCCCATGTCCAGCAATTCTATTTTCAACCCAGTCTCTACAGAAGTCAATATAGAAATTAGGCTTTTTAATTCTCAGTTCTGTGGGTCTTTCTCCAAACTTTTCTTTCTTTTTTT
>QVAJ01000059.1:281594-294398 GCA_003546035.1 Mixornis gularis | reverse complement strand
TGTTTCTCTGTTTCTCTGTTTCTATCTATCATCTGTCTATTTATCTAGCTAGCTATCTTTTTAAATTGGTCTGAGAATTTCTTCAGGCAACTCATAATTTCCTCTGTTCCCCTTTATGATGAAAAGGGAATTTGACAGCTTCTCTCTGATAGTCTGTGTAACTGGAAGAAACTAAAGAGTTTGTAAACAGACATGAACAGTTTGCTAATAATGTTCTTTATTCAAGATAATCTGTCTAGTAGCTGTCATCATCATTCTATGATTTAAAACCAGAAATTTGTCTTTCAAATAAGACTAGTTTAGTTATATGTGTTATGTTATGTTATGTTATGTTATGTTATGTTATGTTATATGTTATGTTGTGTTGTGTTATGTTATGTTATGTTATGTTATGTTATGTTATGTTATGTTATGTTATGTTATGTTATGTTATGTTATTCTCCAGACAATTGTTTTCCTGAGTTGCAGGGAACCTATTCCTTGAAGAAGCTGGAATATCCTCCTTCTCAGAAAGGGAGAAAAAAGAAAGGTGCAAAGCATCACAGTCGAAAATAATAAATAAATAAATAAATAAAATAATAATAAAATAAATAAAAAAATAAATTTTGTGAAATTGCAAGAGTGCTTTCTGAATCTGAATATGAATTTGGAGGTGGGTAGTTGAACAGCACTAAAAATAGGTGTTGGGGCTTATSACTCCAATAAAATTTCTCTTTACCTAAAATCTAAGCAATTGAATGTCAAGTAGTCAAGAATGACTCTGAATCAATACAAATAAAGCAATCATTTTCTGAATACATGTGATTAAATCAACATTAGTTCAAGCCTGTTACATTTGTACAATGCCTGGTAGGAGAGATACTTGGCTTCTGAGAGCATCCACTACAATTAACAAAAATGAACATGCTAAATATGTTGTGAAAAGCATATGTGAAAAGCATCTGCTATTTCTTTTACTCAATTTAAGTGTTTATATTTCATTTCATAGATAAGATAAACAAAACAAAGATTTAAGGAAGTTGATATAATAATTGAGATTTGACGACTTATCTATTAAATGTATRTTTTAGCTAAAATATAAATAAAATTCATATGATTCTTGTTTTTAAAAAAAACCCTAAGAAATATTTTGAAAATAACTGTACAAACCTGAAAGTTTTGGCCCTCAATGTTAAGTTTTGTATCAGTAGTACTGAATATAAGAAATACCTTCCTTCATACACCTCTCATCTRTTCTAAGACTGACTATGGCCTTGGACCTTGGAGGTTCTGTCCTTGTTCCAAGGATCTATCTTGCTGTCCTTGGCATTGGGGTGTCTAGTTTAGCTCTGACATTATCAGTCTTTCACATTTGAATTTTTTAACTTCACAGAGTGTCGAAGGAAYTTTTGATAGTGACCTAGCAGTATCAGATTCAGAGTCTTATTACCATAAATGGTAATATTTGATAATTGTGGAGAAACAAGGAGATTGCAAGGATGGCCTAAACTGCCAAAATATTTTCCAAAAGAAGGAAAATGAAACTATTTGTGCCCYTGTGAGCATGTTCAGAATTAACTGAGGTTGTTAATCCCTAGAGATGAAATTGTTACAGTATGGAACAGACTTTATAGAGAAGTCCAGAAAGGTGAAGTATATCTGTCCTAAGTTTCCAATGGTTAGGAATGAATATCATAAAGATTATCTGAAATCAACAGAAGAATGAATACTTAATAATTTTCATATRTACAAACGACTCTGACTTCTAGGTGTAGATCATATTGACTCAATAGAGAGAATAGAAAACAGGTCAGACTTGCAGACTCTTAGAGTGTATTTGCATTGCATTTCTCATCTTGATCCAGGCGTCATCTCTGACCAAAATTCTCAACTGTCCCTCTGCTTTGGTTTACACCATATATCACTTTGGTTTGCACAAACTGCTTTCTTTCTCTAACCAGAGTAGAAAACATGGTGCAGAACCACATCCACAGAGGCCACAAGTGCCACAGGGCTGGCGTGCCACCCCTCACCCTGTCTGACACTGCAAAGCGTGGATATACTTACGCCAGAGGAAATAACCATTTTTTTACTATGCAAATGTGCTCCCAGAGCATGTCATTGTTTGCTAATGGAGACAAAGCCCTAAGTTCCATGAAGACAAGACTAGAAAGTGTTATTAGCCACTTGAGGTAACAACTAGAGGGAAAAAAAGTGGGTCAACCTCATCTGTCCTGTGAGAAGTGAAGAATAGGTGCTACTTCTGCTCAGGAGTCCAGCCACCCAGAATATACCTTAGATCAGACTGTCACCCAGCTAGGTATGTAAGTAGTCTGAAGAAGAGAAACACACAAAAAGTCCAAAAGAAGGATATTTTATATACTTTCAAGCATGTTTCTCATTAAATATATCATTGTACTGTGGTCTGCAAAATGTTTAGAGATTTATTTTAAATATTTTTATTTTCATACTGCTCCCTCACCAAAACTACAGAACTTAAAGTACATTCTGATCTTTCCCCAGCATTCTTCAATACTATCTTTTCTGTTTGGAGTAGTCCACTTTGCCACATTTATGATGTGTATTAGGTTTCTGATACATAGGAGAAACGAAAAGCTGARCTGTCCAGGTGCTAAGATGTAGAAATCTTAGATATTGTCAAGATTTTATAGTTATTAGTGATGGGAAAATTGAAGCACTGAATTATCCATTCATATTTTTAATATGTTTGCAATCAAGAAAAATGTTGCATTGTGATATATTTGCAGTAGGAGGAAACGTCAACTTTTGAGAAGATAATCTTGTTAATAAAAAATGAGAAAAATTATGTTACATCTAAATCAAGTACCTACATAATATATTAGCTTCTGCCATAAAACCTTGATAAACAGTAAAGGTAGAAATGTTTCCAGTTAAAAGCTTTATCAAAAGCCCTGGGGCTTTTTATGGAAACAAAACCCCAAACTGATTGCATTAAACTTTTGATAAAGGATAAAATACAGTACAAATGCATAAATCACCTTGTTAGTGCAAACTGAAATATAAACTACTGGAAAAAACCCCTTCAGGTATGAATAAATAATACTTTTTCCTGAAAGATAGTTTTTATTTTTTGACATTTCAAAGCCATAGTAATACAGTTCTTTCTAAAGAAAATCTCTTAAGATATAAAAGAAGCTACTCCTTATTTAGATGTACAAAAGTGTTTATTAAGATCTCTTTTCTTATTGATTTGTTCCTGCAGGTGAACATGAATATATATACACAATCTACTTAGTTTGATGGACATACTGTTAACCCATTGTAAGAAAGTTTGCATGTGAAATAATTATGGCCTTATCTTGCTTTGAAATGGATAGGTTTTCTTTCTTTCTTTCTTTCTTTCTTTCTTTCTTTCTTTCTTTCTTTCTTTCTTTCGTTCTTTCGTTCTTTCGTTCTTTCGTTCTTTCTTTCGTTCTTTCTTTCGTTCTTTTTTTCTTTCTCACAGATATACAGAAACAAATAAATTGTTTTAAAATGGGAGAAAATATGAAATCAAGTATCATTGTGAACTGGAAAACAAATTTCTTCAAATTAAGGCAGGGAAACTTGTTTACAGGGTCAAACCTCAAGTTCCAGAGCTTTGACCTCTTTCTGCATTATTAACAATCTTATTATTTTCTGTGAGGAAGGTACATTTGTTTTTTTATAGAGTTTGCAGATGCTCTTAATCATAAATTTCAGGTCCAAACACAACCTATAACTGATTTTTTTGCCTCAAACCCATTCCAGCTGCAAAGCTCAAATTGCATGCTTTCATATGAATATGTACTTATCCTAAGCATATGCACTCTTTCATCCACAATTCACTTGTTTTATAGGCATTAATGCAATGGGTGAAATCTTCATACTTAGGTTCTGCACTGATAGAAATAATAGACTAATAACCCCTCTTAACATTAGTCATTTCTGTGAGCTAATGATCCCTTTCCTTGGAGGAAATCATCTTTTACAAAGTCTGTCACGGTCTCAAACGATCGCAACTTCAGATCAGGCTGTTAAACACTAATGGATTTATCAATTGCTTTTTTYCTTTTTTTTYYCCTTTTAATTGCTTTTGCAACTCCTCTATCATCCTTTCATCCTGGATATTTCTAACAAGCTGTTGGAGGAAGTTGGRTAATTTTTAAAACAAATCAGTAAACAGTGGAACAGCAACGTTCTGTTTGCAAAACAGATGCCTTTATCTCCTGTCAAACTAAGCTGTGTTAGACAGAGCTTAGTTATGAACTAGTGCAACACTGTTCAGTCCCTTTGGCAGTGGGGTGTTGGTTTGCCTGCTTCAGCAGTCTGTTATGTGCCCTTTCAAACTTTTCTGTTTTCACCCCATTGGGGCTTCCTGGTGGGAGATGTGCTCAAATATTAGATATGCTTGCTGTATTTGAATGGCTTAGATTTATTGACATCCTTTAAACCAGGAGATATAGACATTGAGCAGTGTGTGTGTAGAAGGATCATTTCATGGAAAATTACACTTCCTGTAATGCAGTGCTGAATGTCTTTAACAATGGTCATCACAAGTATTCAGGCAAGTCTAAATGGATCTCCAGAGTTTCAGGTTATTAAATTTTGTGTCCTATTGATTTTGCTGGGGTTCTGATGAAAACAAACAAACAAACAAACAAACAAAAATCCCAAACCAACCAAACAAACCAAAATAACCTACCCCACAACAAAGAAAGCTAACAATCATACAGCCTTTCAGTGATGAAAAAAAAAAAATCTGGGGAAAAACATCCATGGAGGATAATGCATTATTGATAAGAGTAAACCAAAATAATTCGTGTTTTTTCCTCACCATTAGACGAAATGGAGTTCTGAACAACCATAAAGACCAAGAGTTGAGTATAAACACTCCACTCTAATAGTTCACAAGCTTTTGCGTGAGATATAAAACTGTTGTTTTGGAGAATTTGCATGCAGAGACAGTGAATCAATTCTATTACACTAAGACATCACATTTTTATTCTTTTGCTGTATACATTACAGCATACAGAACAAAAAATAATCTCACTGCCATCTCATAGAATTTCTGAACACAGGTACAAACCAACACATTAATTATAGACTTATGAAATTGATATTCATCTTTTTTTTCTAACATAGATTTTTTTTTTTATTGCCACAAGTTGCCATAAATTGCTCATTAAACTTCAAGTATTGGAGTGCAATGCTTGCTACCATTTATAGGCAAAGCTCTCCAAAGTATAATTAGAGGGAGTATTATGACACAGAACAATGGAGACAATTATTTCTGAAGTTTATTAATGCTAATTAGCATATGGCATCTACGACAGCTGCTGATACTTCATTGCTAAATACTGAGGGACTAATTAGTGTTTGATGTTAATTAGCTTCTTTTGCATGTGCATTGTCCTTAGATGCATATGCACTGTCACCACTGGGCTATTAAAAATCTGGCCTAAGCCTTCTTGCAGTGACAGGATACAGCATTTAGATTTTGCAGACTGTACAATATAGCTCTCTAATGTGCCCTTAATAGCCACTGTACATGTTTTAACAAGGCAAACCCACAAAATCCCATTGCAGTACATCAGAAAGTTTATTTTAAATGTAGCAGAATAGTGTATAAATTGACAGCTTCTAGCACTTTTACTGAAAGAAATAGCAGCCTGAGAGATTAAAGAAAGTCAAATCCAACAAACTAAAGAGGAAAACAGAATTTCACAGGCTTATGAAATATTATCTTCTATTTAATCTCTTTAATTCCGATTATAGATAAACTTCTTTTTATTTCCTACAGGATCCCCGGTCTCTGTGTATAATCATGTCTATCTTAGAAAGTTTTTTGCAAGTTGGAATGCTATTTACAAAAAACTCAAAACAATTAAGTCACCTTATCACCAGCTAGCAAGGAGGAAATAAGCGTATCTTCTTTCTTTCTCAACAGATTATTGTTGCTTTACACAGGAGGTTATTATTTAAGACCATATTTTTTTCTAGGGCATATTATTATTCCAATGCAAATTCCCCATGTTGATCATAAACAACATTTATTTGGTAGTTAATAAAAATTGGCTTTAGTGCAGCCATTTTCCTATATAATTAAAGAGTATTCATTTCCTTAAGCAGTGGGAAAGGGACATAAAAGATTAGAGGAGAGATAAGAAAAACAAGTCAAGAAAAGCAAAGTTTGCTAGTTAAGTATTTTGTTTTCATCAAGGTTGCCCTTCACTGTGACAGCAAGGGTTTTGATTGAAAACAGAAAGAAAGAGGAAATGTGACAAAGGATAGGGACAATCATGCAACTTGTTAAAAGAGAAGTCAAAAGAATAAGAAAAGAAACCAAACCAAAACAAACAAAGGGTGGGTGATAACACAGACTGAAAGGCAAGGAATATGTGAGGGAGATGTTTGGTGACAAGCAGTGRAAAGTTTGAAAATTATGAAGATTGAAACTTATTGTCCTCCTCAATTTGATTTTGAACTTGCTCTTCTTTCCCACCTAGATAAAAAACCTTGGATTTATACCTTGTCAGATATTGTCAGTATTTAACTGACACCATTGTAGGCAGAGTTTTTGCAGCAGCAGCAAGTACCTTGGTTATACAGGGACAGTTAATMTTAGTTCATTAAACATGAAGGATTTCTTTCAAACAGCTTGTTCTGCCATGATGCTTAAAATTTTGGGGCTTAAAAGCCTGTTTAAGAAAATATATATTATATATTGATGTGTGAAATTCAAAGCCTCTGAGACTTATTGCATAAACAGGATTAAAAAAAAAAAAAAAAAGGAGTCTTCTGATCCATGACTGAAATATCAGTGTTGCTGGCATAACCAGGTCTTTGACAAAAATAAATTAAAAAAAAATAGAAATAGGATTCAATGGTGTCCTTAGCAAGGACGGCTAATTTATTGATGTGATTGAAAAAACAAAATATCAATAACAAAAGATAAGTGACCTCTTCCAATGATATTCAATTTGAAAATCTAACAAAAKTAACTCGAGGAGTCAATATAGTGGAATGACCAGAACAAAGAGAATGTGGATTGGAGAGATGCAAGAAATGCAGTAGATTCAGCTCTGCAGCTAAATAGTACAGATAGAAAGGACTTAGCACTTTTTGCCTCTTCACGTATTCTCATACTAATTTCTGCCAGGAAAATTAGACACTGTGGTAGTATAAGAGAAATGATCTGTTAGTGCAAAGTGAAAGTGGCATATCTGTTTTCAGCTGTACCYTGGTGTATACAATAACATGTTGCCATAAACAGTAATACCTATGCTGAAAGCATTAAAGAGATAACATTTAGAGGGGTTTACAGGGTAAGAATATCCCCACACAAAAACTGCATCTAGACAGACAAATAGCAGACTGCAAAGGATAAAATTCATAACAGTCCCAGGCAAGAGAGCCYTGCATATGAGATAATTATATCATACTTTAAGAATAACCAAAATTTGGACTTACTAAATAAGGAAAGACTAGATTAATACAGAAATATCCTCTATGGAGTGGAAAAAGTCTCAATGGACACTGGAACACAGCTGTGATATCCTGTCCCATTTCAAGTCCTTGAGAAGGTTTTCCTAAATTCATTTTTAGCTGGCAAGGCAGGTTGCTCCTTGGTTCATTCATCAGCTGGATAAACTCATCAGTAATGTATTAATTGGTTACAGAAGCAGGAAGGTAGTAATCTTTCCTTGTGTGTAATCTAAAGAGAGTCAAAGGAAAAGGTATTTTCTTATGGGTACTGTGATCAGAGAATCACAGACTAGTTAATGTTGAAAGGGACCACTATGGGTCAAAATCATGCAAAAAAGTTTCATTCAGAAAGTTCTTGAAGAGTTCTCAACTTTTCAAGAGCTCATATCCCTGTTCTTTATGAAAAACAAAGAAAATCAGTCTTATGTCCCTCTAAAATATCACAGTGTAGTTTCTTTTGAATATATGTCTTCTGCCTATACTCATTGCTTGCATCCTCTGTTGGTGCCAGCCAGGCATGCAGGCAGGTTTTGCAGTTAGTTTTTCTCAGCACGCTTGTGAGATTGGGCTCTGAACAAACCCAGGTGATGGTGTTTGTCTCCCCAAGTCATCGAGTGGGATGGAGCCCTGCTTTGCTGGGAATGGCTGAACACCTCCATGCCCATGAGAAGTGGTGAAAGAATTCCTTGTTTTGCTTTGCTTGCACATGTGGCTTTTGCTTTCCCTATTAAACTGTCTTTATCTCAACCCATGAGTTGTCTCACTTGTATTTTCACAGTTCTCTCCCCACCCCACCACCAGCAATGAGGTGGTGTCTAGATGGGGCTGAGATGCCAGCTGGGGTTTAACCAGGSCATTTTTAATCTGGGAACTACAGTGAATAACTGGTGAACAACAGGGACACTAATTCAGAAGCTGATCCACATGGCATTTTTCATAATTTAAATTTAAAAGTTGTATCCATCTCTTCTAGAATTATGCTGCATTTATACCTATTTTGTGTGAAAGGTAATATTACACGCAAATCTTTTACAGAATTTAAAAGGGAAATAAATATTTATGTGCTACCTGATATACAAAGAAATTGAAAAAAAATTATTTTTTAGACTCTAAGTAGCCCTTATTATGGTCTAACACGTTTTTCAGGCCACTTTGCCCTASAAACAAGATATGAAAGTTGGGTTCCTACTCAGTCTTTAAATCACTGGTGACAGGAACTGTCCTACTGAGYTATAAAACACTATGAAAACATGGACTAAAGAAGGGCTGAACTGGTAATGATTTAATTTAATTCAGTGCAACCAGCTGGTAAAATCATGTCCCGTTCCTAAACTACCCTGGCTGTGGCTAGAATCAATATTACAGAGAGTGGGGAACCTGAGGGAGGAGAAATTATCACCTTGGGATTAAATCCACAGGTCATTGCTTGATGTAGCTCATTTTTTGTTCTTGGTTTTATTTTGCCAATAATCTCCCAGCCATTCTGGATTTAGAAAGCTTTTTATGACTCTGAAATGTCAAAGTAAGAAAACACTCAACTTTGACTTCCCATTTTGCTTTGTTTGTTTGAACACTGTCACTTGGGCTCATGTATACTGTATAGACTATTGACATTGACCTGGAAAAATAAATACATAAAATAAAATTGTGTTGATATATTTCAGGCAAAGAATGCTGCAGCATTAGCAGTAGCCCTTTTGTGGTATATACCCTGGTGATATCATCAACCAAATGGCAGAGCTGTAAAGGGGAATACTCTGAGCTTGAGGATTACAGCTACCCTGATTATAGTGGAAAACAGAAGGAAGCTTTCAGTTTCCAGGAAAAAAGAACATTGGTGTCTGTGAACTAGTCCTGCAGAGTGTTTTATAGACAGCTTCCAATATATCTTTGTAGCTGGAAATAACTAGATAATGGAAAAATATGCATAAGCCAAAACCTTAGGGGTGTTAAAATGCCCAAGAAAATATCATTAATAAAAAGAGGTTTGTAAAACAAGGTATTTAAAATTCAAGCTTAACTCTTCTAGAATGCATATTTGACACCTGTATATTGTGGCTTTACTTTTAATGAGGAAGAGATTTTTCTTGGTTTCACAGGTCTGGAAAAAGAATGCTTTCATTGAAACTTATGCACCAACTTAAAAGCTGAGGGCAGAAAAAGAAATTTCTAGTTTTTAGTAAATAAATCATTCTTCTATCCTATTATTTGGTGAAATTCATTGAGTCATGTGTGTGAAGAACACAAGGTGATATCCATATTGTGACTGATAGTAGAAAACAGATAATGAAYTATCAGAGGGTTTTGCTAGCAAACATTTAATGATCATTAACTTACTTTACCCAGAATTTACTTAGCAGCTTCAACAGGATAGTCCTTTTGAAAGCAATCAATAGAAACAACAAAAAACACCTTTCCTGAAAAAAACTCCCAAATCTCCTGCTGTTTTGGGAGTGAAAAGACTTCTAAGAAAAGCCTATGTACAAGAAGGCAAGGGTTTTTTCAGGAACAAGCAAGCAATTGTTTTGTTTTTGCTGATATTTTTTAGGTTTCGTCTTGTGCTTGGTCAGGGGCAAATCAAGASCAAGGAGCTTGAAACATCTCTTGGATTTTTCCTTCATTCCATATATCAACCCTGTCCATCTGAAACTTCTAGTTTTTAAAATACTCAGAAAAAACTGGCAAATATTTCCAAAATAACATGCCACCTTACTTATTCATCTGAAAAAAAATTTGCTACCCCTTCTTTTGTGTCTTCATCGTATTCCTTTTTCTCTTTTTTTTCCTCTGCTTTTATCTGTATCTGTTGTCATCCTTGCCACTTTTCTCTGTTCTCTTTTATTTTCTCATGCTGACTTGGTTTTCCATCTAACGTGAGAAACAGAGCTGGCCAGCTGCAGGTTCTGCTAACTCTAGCATAGCAGTCAGAAGACAAGTGAAAGCCAAAATTGTGTGAAYGAAGATGGAAACAAAAAGTTCAGGGAACAATAAACTAAAGCAAGCACTAAAAGGAGGGCAATTTATGTGGAAAGAGGAGGACTGTTTTTTATGTTAAGTCTAACAGAAAACAGAGCATGTTCTTCCATCTGGGGGAATATCAGCAGGGAAGGAAAGGTTTTTAGAGTGTGTCTTGTCTCTTTTCCTGCACATACAGCTGCATATAGTTGTAGCTATATTCCTGATTCTCCTTAGGGGAGCATAAAAATACTGGAGACCAATACCTAAAAAAGCTGTATTATTACAAATTTTAGCAGCAACTTTACTGAAGTTGTCTGCAACACAAATATAAGTTGTAAATGGAGACTGCCAGGCTAATATCTAGTGCAATCTCAACACTGATACATTAAAAAAACCCAACGATTCAATTTCAGGATTTTTTTTCCTTATGTAGTTTCCAGTCACATTGAAGATAACTTTAAGTGAGGAACTGAAAATTGTATTGGGTAGATTTTAACTATGAAGTCATCAGTGCTCCTTTGTCATCCTGATATCACTACTACTTGAGGGGACAGGAGTATCTGTAAGAGAATATTTAATAGATTATATGCTTAGAATTATTCGTAGAGCAGAGTGCATCCCTGGAAATTCCTATTCATGCTCATCCCAAAAGGCTGTTGGACAAATGTTCCTAAATTAGCTCGACTTAATAACAGAGCCCACATTAGTAACAAAGACTGTGGAGCCAACCCATTTGTGATTCACAGTACGGAAATTCAAATATATACAGATAACTTGGATATTACCCGAAGAATATTGTATTCCCTATATAAATGTCAWGTTTTGAATGCAGATCTATTTCACATTTGCAAATATAGAAGTTGTAATTAACTTTAGCGAAGCTGGTCTGGTAGGGAATGCTTAATTCATCTGTAATATTAGTTATTTAATTTTAGTTATTTATTAACATGATAGGGTCTAGAGGGGGATGGGAAAACATTCCCTGCTCTCAAATTCATCTTTATTCAATAATAAGGGACAGTGAAGACATATTATCTTTTTTTTTTCCCCACAAAAGTGTTGGTAAATTGGCACTGTCTTGTCCCAAAAGTTAGAGAAAGGAATATATTTTGTTACTCAAGCATTGAAAGAACCCATTTTTAAACATTACATTTCATAATAGTTCAAAATTCTTCATTACAATCACTTGTTTTTCTTGTAACTTTACTCAGATTGTGCCCTAGAGCTTCAAATAAGTCATATCCACAAAAGTTCTAATTACAGAAATACCTAAATTTACCAAAAGTGGTAAGTGGTAAAAAAACCCGAAATTGAACTTGAAAAATGTTTTTTTTTGCATCAGTACAAAAAGAGAGATGTTTTCTAGATACAAGGATGAACTGAATCATCAACCACATAAAACACGTATGGAATACACCATCATTCAGCTCTTCAAGGTTTCCATTTCTCAGGCAGATAGTAGACCGAATTTTTCTGCACATTTGTAATTTTTCTGGTGTTCRTAATTTTGTCTTCTACCCTTCCTTATTAAAATTTTTATTTTGTTTTTCTTTTTGTTGGTTGTGGTTGTTTGKTTTTTTCTGTTTTGTTTTACTTTTACCTTGCTTTGAAATAAACAGTGAGAAAATAATAAGGAGGAGGACATACATTCACTGGGCATGCATTCAGCACAGAAACTTCTCTTGTCCAAAAGTTAATTATTGTACAGTGAGAGTAGAAGACTGTGAGGAGGAGGCTAATTGGCTACTACTAAGAAGTGCAAATGAATAATAAGAAACCAGTTCTTTGTTGAGAACATTAAATATTTATTCATGTTCCCAGCATACACATTCCCTTCGCATTCCTCTTTTCATTAACTCCATACTGCATCCATCTGAGTTCTTCCCAAAGGACATCCTTCTGTCACACTCTTTAGTGACCATTGTCTGCAGAGTTCACATTCTGAGGCAGGCTCGTTGCTGAATAGTGTCTTCATCTCCCCATAACTGACAGAATCAAGGGTAAATTATTGTATTTAATTCTCCAGAATTTTTTAGTAACCAAAAAAAAAAAAAAAAAAAACCCACCCCAGAGTGAAAGTGTTTTCTTCTACCATGCAGGAAACGGGCTTAAGACATTTTTRGTCAATAGGAAATCACTGAGTCTTGAACTCTCTGTGTTCCATTTTTAAAGTACTAGTTTGAAAAGTACCAACTATCCTGTCAAAGACACAGCATAGACTTGTGATTTTTTTCCTAAATTGCTTTCCTTAATCTCAACTTCTTGAAACGAGAGAAGTTAAAATTGTGATCACTTAGAACTTTGTATAAGTCAATTCAACAAAAAAGCAACAGCCATATTATTCCAAACTTAGGAATTGCATATTAGAAAGAAAAAAAA
>QVAJ01000059.1:252507-281149 GCA_003546035.1 Mixornis gularis | reverse complement strand
AAAAAACCCCACAAAAACAACCCCAGTAGAAATGCCATTTGCTTTGCCAAAGCATTGAGAAGCTGATGAGGACATGTGATGAGAGGCTGAGAGACCTGGGATTGCTCAGCCTGGGCAGTTGCAGGGCAATAAAAGTAACACAGCCAGACACTCCCAATCAGTGCCTAGTGGAAGGACAAGAGGCAATGAGCACAAATCAAAGCACACAAATTCTACCTGAACACATGAAAACAGTTYTTTACCCTGAGGATGGTCAAACAACAGTGCAGGTTTGTGACTCAGTGATTTGACTTGGATACTTTTAAAAACCAAGTGTTTATGGGTGAAACGGGCTTTACTGCAGTTCCAGAGGAGGTTGGAGAAGAAAGGGGAAGAAATAGGAGCAATAATTTAAGAAAATACCCCTCCACTGAAAAAGGGAAAATTTTATTTATTTAGAATCCAAAAAGTAGTTGGCAATTATCACCTGACCAGCTTATCAACTAATCCTGTGTGCTTCAYAATCTTCTCACTTCTTATGCTCATTAAAATTATTGGATTTTTTAGATGAGAAAATTCTAAGAAGTCTACTTATGTCAACGTGTATGTACTAAATTATTAACCTTCTGATCCTTACAAAGTTTTGTTTTCTGTGATTAAATTTTTCTATCTCAATTTTCTCTTTATGTAAATTATCAGAATATTATCATGGGATAATATTTTCCATGTATTAATTACTGATCAATTAATGTTTATACACCTTAATATCCTTGGACGTATACATGACTGTTTAGAATATTTATTATTAAGGAGTTTAATAGTTTATTTCTGTATCTCAAAAAATACAGAAATGCTTCTAACTTTGCAGTGGCTTTCCTCTACCTCAGGAAAAGGCAGTTCAGAAATATAAACTAGAAGCAAAACCTTGCCAAACAAGGCACTTAGCTTTATTTTCATGAAAAATCAATAAAATTTAATGCCTCCACAATAGCAGTAGTAGAACCATATTTGTGTGTTAAGACTGCTTATTAAAATCTTCCACAAAAGCCATCCAGGAAGAAAATTATTTTTATCTAAATGATGCTCCTTTTAAAGTGACTAAATATTTTTTGCAGTATGCAATATAATGGGGAAAAAAGGATGTAGCAGTAGGTAAAAGCATGCAGACAGCATGACTTTTACCAGCATTGGATTCAAATTAGGAATTCCAAGTGCTCAGCATTACTAATGGATTAATATAAAACTAGAAAAGATAACATAAACCTAGCAGAATTTACACTTAGAAATAACTTTGTGCTTAAAAAAGGCATAACTGATTCAGCAGTATGACAGTCCCCTCTGTTTGATTATRATAAAGAATGGTCACCCTGAATGCAGAATTTAATCCAGATGTCAGACCTAGGCTGGAAGAACAAAAATTTCAAGTGGTGATGCTGGTCCCAATGTGGCACTCCTCAGACTGAGGCACTCACCTGTGCAGGGGGTTGGGCTTCCTCCCACTCCAGGTGCTGCCATCCCCTTCCCTCCTCAAGGAAAGAATGAATCCCATCTCACCAACCAGATGTGCACCCAGGGGGCACACAAGGTAAGTTCCGAGAAAAGTGTCAACATTCCAAAGTGTGGTTCAGGTGTAGTTGCTTTTTTTGTGCGTGC
Organism: Mixornis gularis; assembly: GCA_003546035.1. Classification (NCBI taxonomy): domain Eukaryota; kingdom Metazoa; phylum Chordata; class Aves; order Passeriformes; family Timaliidae; genus Mixornis; species Mixornis gularis. The sequence continues at coordinate 279,517 of QVAJ01000059.1, read as the reverse complement.
CTTTTSCTTTCTGTTTTTCGCTCTGTCCTCTGTAAGCTGAGTGAGACCCTCTCTTCCTGTGCATTTAGACCTCTGAATACACTTGTTCCCTGTATAAAATAAATCAGAAGGGACACTTTTGTGCTAGTTTGTAAGTAAACCGAATTTCTGMGGTGTTTGGTATGCCACACAAAAGCATGGTCTAACTGTTGATGTCCTTTTTGGCACGCCCTGTAGTCTGAGGAGAAACTGCAGGAGGTAACTGAAGTGAGTGAGACATCACTGCGTGGGTAGTGTAGTGGAGGAAAGTAAAACAGAGATTCATGATGCCTGAGATTGTTCAGGTTGAGGATGTAGRTATGAAACTTTAACTCTATGTAACTAATGTTGTGCAAAAATCTGCAGTTTYCCCTAGGGAACCCATTATCTCCCTATTCACTTGTAAATGTTTTCCTATGTATGCAGCTGTTTACAATTCTGAGTATGTCATTTGTCTAGGTGTGGGGTAACTAAATTGCTATCAAGTGATTTTAKTTGAGATTCCAGTTCAGTCCCTAATAAATAGCATACTTAAAAAATAAAAAAATAGCATAGCTTGATGCTCTGGTCCTGATATTTGATAGATTTCACATCATAACATAATTACAGAAAAAGATATTGCCTTCTAAGACTAGCAATAATTTTCTCTAAAGATTTTTTATACGAACAATGCTGCTTTAATTTCAGGTAGGTTATGGTGCAGATAAAAAATTGACAAAAGTATTYAAATTCAAATAACAGGCATTATTTGCCTTCAGCCACTGTGAAGTTACTTTCCTTCCCCCTCCTCCACCTGTTAAAGTTAGCATTAGCTCTTGCAATCATTATTTTTTTAAAAATTTTTTTTTTCCCTCAATGTAATGTACTGCACATGTCTTCAGAAATAATCACTTTCTGTGTCCTGCTGTATTTAGGAGCAGGATTCTTCCTAAGTACTATTCTTCCTGAATAGTGTTTGAAAAATAAGCTGAGTTTCTTCTTACCAGATACTTCCTCCCATGKCCTGTTCAGGGCTGCTGTTTCTGATTTTGTTGAAATAACTTTGACCTCACTTTTGAGTATCTCATTTATTTATTTGCCTGTTTATTTATTTAGATACCATAATATTTTATCTTGTCCTTTTCAGGTTTTTTCACCTCCTTTGGCAGATGGAGATTTTTTTTTTCCCCAAGCCAGAGTAAGCTACCATGTATCTTACAGCTACTTGTTTGTACTGTCTTTATTAAAATCATGGGGAAACAAAATCAGGAGGGTTATTTTGTTTTTGTTTTTGTTGTGTTTGTTTGTTTGTTTTGSTGTTTTGTTGTTTTTTTTCCTTGGGGTTTTTTTGCTATGATTTATTGTGAAGAGGAAAACAAACTAATATCTTAATGCATTAATTCTACAGAACTTCACTTGCAAAGCACCGTCTCAAATTTCCGTATGACTAAACAATTCAAATTGCTTTCTTACTTTTGTCTTTGTTTCTGGGGTTTTTGTGGTCGTTGCCAATTTGAGAGGTTTRTATATTCAGGGTAACATTAACATCAGTGAATCTGTTGCTGTCATATTATTAAAAGAAATTCTCTGTGTATTTCTCATTTACTAAATATTGTACTTCAGCATTGTAGTAATAATTACATAGATGCTTAATTTATAGTCAAGATTGTTGTCTGTTGATTCTTTAAAGATAACATGTTTGGAAACCAAAAATTACTCATGGTCAYGTGCTCCACCTTTTCTATTTTTCCTCCTATACAACTTACTAAAGTGAAAATTACTAACCAACCCCTTCATTCTTGAAACCCATTCTTTCTGAATTTGTTAAAATATATTAAAATAAATTTGCTACAACTATTTTTTAGTCAGAAATGAACACCAGAGTCTGATGTAGGAATAAATATCCATAATGCCTTCTTCTGAATCCACTATCCTTAAATAATGAAGAATGATCATCTTTTCAGACATGTATAATTTGTATTTTGCCTTCTATTTTAAATATTAGAAGACTAATTATCTTTTTTCTATTAGGTTAGATTTCTAAATGCATAGAGCAATGGGGGTTTATTTTCATTCTAATGTTGACTATTTTTTTTTTTCTGGATAGTTACAGAATGGAGCAAACACGACTTCTATCCTTTCCTTACCTAAACATTTTAGAGTCCCTTGTTGCAATACACTTTCTAAGAAGGCTCCAGATTCATTACTTTCTTGTGCTTTTGCAGATTATTTCTGTCCTTAGGGGAAAAAATGTGCTATCAAACTTCTCCAGATATTTAAAATTTTAAAAAAATTAGGTATCTCTACAGTGAATCCACAATAAAATATTCTGTATTTTCTATCCAGTATTGTGGATTATACCTTTGATTTAATATCAGTGTTTGATGCCTTGGGATGCTTTCATGCTTGCTTCTAATTAATTTGGTCAGTTTACACTGACCAAATTTAAAGYCACCTCACTAGCTTTAAATTCCATCAGTTCTTTAATTATGATTCTTCATTTGAGASTAGTCCTGGGGTGGTTTATTTCTGCATGTGTACGAAAATATTACGTTCAGTTTTGCACCCTGGAGTGCTTTTGACTGCAACTAATACAACTTATTCTAGGCCTTTAAGAGCACAATTGCATTCAAATATTAAGGACGCACACCCCCCGTTTCACAGCTGGCAATTGAGAGGACAAAACAGTACCTGCAGTCCAAGGATAAAAGAAAAAGGATTTCTTCAAAAAATGTCCCAAGGATCTTGTCATGCAAAATAGTCCATATTGTGTCTGTAAAAACTTCTTTCTGATCTGACTTTCATCGTTACAGATACATCTAAAGCACTGTCCAATCTAAGTTAGACGGTAAGAAAGACTATCTGGAAGTTTAGTGGAAAATCTGAGCTGTTTGAAGGCACTTGGGAGAGACTTCTGTCAGACTGTGTGCATAAGCATGATTAAATCTTTGCTGTAAAGCCTGAGCAAAAGCAGCAATATTGCTACCCTTGCCTTTAACCCCCTGGGAAGGRGCACTTGGTGTGGAAGGAGAAAGATCAAAACATTCGGCAGAGGCTTTATAACACTGGGGCAGGGACCTGAAAAGGAAAGATAAAAGTTGGAACTGAAAGGTGATGAAAGCATTGAGTATTAAACCACAGCCAAAGACCTTTGTAAGAACATGTGACTGCCCTTGCAAAATTTCCTCCCCTTCCCTCTTACATAGGAAGATGTAAAGATAGATAATATCAAACAGATGAGAGAAATGGCCTCAGCAGCCTTTTCTTGTGAATCCTGTTATTGCAGATTGGAGGAGAGGCAAACAGGAATGATTTTGTTACCTTTCTTCTTCTTACACATACTCAGTATTTGTGCTCTTTGTACATTACCTGTAACTTGAAAACAAACACGTGTATAACCACAGAGTAACTTTGACATCACAACTGTCACAATACATGTAGGTAAATAGCTGTGCTGTGAATTGCTCTCAGTATAGCCTTTATTAATTGATCACTCAAAAATATCCAGTTTCCACAATTCCTAAGCCCTATTATTCAAGAAAACTCTTCCAGAAATGACAATGTGATCCTATTCCTCATAATAATAATTTCARTATGTTAACTGAATTGTCAGTACTGACAATTCATTTCAGACCACTCCTTCTCATGGGACTCTTTGGCACTACAGACACATAGAGCTCATGAAAGAATCACATGAAATCCATGAAAGAGGGATTCCAGATCAACCACCATTCCTTCACAACCAGTATKCCATGAAGAGACAGGATAAGTTCCCTCTGGTGGCTTTTGTGGGGGGTTTGTGGTGGGTGACGTTTTTTGTTGTTATTGGGKTTTTTTGAGTTTTGTGTTCATTTTTAATACACTAAGCATGGACAGTGATGTATACTTGTGAACACCRCCCAGAGGTGATATGACAAAACTGAAAAGAGTATGAATTACTTTCAATATTGGTAAGATACTTATTGTCCTACAAAGAGAAATGCATATTGCCAGTGAATGACAATATTATTTGTTCAGTTCTGCTATGGTCAAGCTGCAAACATCAATTCAACAATTCCCACTTTCTTGAAARAGTCAGTAAGTTGTACTTAAATGCCTATATGGTGCCAAAACCCATTATTATTGATGTAGAGGTAAGAATAAGCCTTCCTTGAGTCCTTTAGCCATCTATTCTTCCATATTTAGTGTGTTTATGGGTTCTGTCTTTGCTTAAGGTACCATAGGAAAATTTATTTTGTATTAAAAAAATAGAGTCAAGGGGGGAGGGAGAAGCAATGGGTCCATTTAAAGCTCAAAGCACAACTATCCAAAAGTTGAGATTACAATCTGCACTGCTGAAAGGACATAGTGCTTCTAATGACTTAATTACCAGAATAATCATAACTGATGGTYTATAAATGGGAGAATGATTTTTTAGTAAGTAGTTATTTTATCTATGCCTTATTTTAATAAACAATTTGGTCGTGTGTCTCATGATATCAGATGATTTTGTACAGTTGATTTTAAAACTATGCATGTAACTACTGTACAGTTTATCAGTGTCATGTTTACAGTTACAGCTTGGATAAAACAAATATCTGTCTAATCAGAGAGGCTAAATGCTAGGCAGTTGTGTGGAAGACTGAGCTTTGACATTCAGTATTTCGTAACCTGTTAATTAAAAGGGAATGACAAAAGTGTGAGAAGATATTTGCATTAAGTGTTATCTTTGATGGTAGGGAAGGAAATAAGTGAAGGCAAAAGCTTACTGTCATTTTTGGAAGACATAATCAGCGAATTGTGGTTCAGAGTCTATCAACACTAAGAAAGGTAATTGATTAACTGCTTTTGATTTTTGGTTGGGGGGTTGATGGTGTTTTGGTGGTTCAGATTTGGCATGTTTTTCTGTTGTAGGGTTTGTTTTATTTCACTTTTTAATGGCATAAACTTTCTGGACAGCATTCAACATTATGTTTTTGTTGATGGCAAAAATTGGTTATATCAAATAACTTTTACCATGACACCACTTTTAAAAYATTTAAGACTGTGTTTTGGGCAAGAATCCCATTGCTGTATAAAAGGTTTGTATTATCCATGCTCAATTGGGAAATTCACATTCTTATACTCTGTCCTGGGAAAGATTACATTGTGAAATATTCTGCGTCATTAAATTAACATCTGGTCTTAAATAGTTCGTTTGGAGCTGAAATACTTGTGGTCTGTAAAAGGTATCAAATGCATGTTAAAAAAAACCCAACTATTCTGGCCATGATAAAAACCTGTAACATTTTTATCTTTCCTTAAAAACGTACATGTGAATTGTCTTGAAAAAACTGACTGTATGAGACATATCTTCAGTGGCTTAAATAAAAAATAGAGAAGTCATGCATGCYACTACATCAGAATCTTTTTATAATTGATAAGCTCTCACAGAGATGGGAAYGCAAGCACAGTAGCAGAATGTTGAGCTACTCCCTTAATATGGTAGAAATTTCCCCAGTTCTAGCCCTGAGGTTTCTGGTTGGTGTTCTTCTGCTCTTCATAAAGGACATTTCCTTTTTAAGATTCCTTGTCAGCCATCCTGATTGCCCCTGCAAGAGCCACTTTAAACTGACTATGCCCTCCAAAGCACAGTTTCTGAGAGGAAATTGAAAAACTTGATAGCAGATTGCTTTAACTTACATAGTATATATAAGTTATTTTATACTAAGAAACTTGCCTATACATTTTTCTTATGACACTCTACATAAATTCTTTTTCAAGGAATCAATGTTTTTTGTATCTTAAGCATGTATTTACGGTCATTATCAAAGCATCATGCTTTAAGAGTATGCCACTATCTGATTTTGGAAAGCTCCTTCAATACTAAAACACTGAAAGCCACTATTAGCACAAGTTTTATTTCTTGTTCACAGTAGGAAGGAAAAAAAAAATCTAATAATCTTGATAGTGACACTTTGGAAAGAGCAACAAATATAAACCTCAAGAGAGGAGAAAATCAAAGTTTATGAAAGTTAAAAAACACATGAACATGCTGCAACAAGTTTAGATCTTACCAATAAACAGCAATGAATATGCATTTAGCTCTGTAAAGTTCTAGAGAAATTGTAGATTACAAAGGAAACTTTGTTAACTCTGTTCTCCAAGAAGAATTTTGCACTTATGAAAATGAAAGTGAAATATAGAGAAAAAGTCACTTGATAGGTTTGACATTAATTTGATTATGGTCAAGTTTTTCCGACTTGATTGCATAAAAACATTATTTTCTTATATTTTGATATTTGACATGTATGTTKGTAAGAAGTAGAATGTGGAAAAAAYAACATGAGCAAATGAAATCTTACAGAAAATATACTACTTGAAATACTTGTGCCAAAAAGAAGAGAAAAAAACATTTTTTAACAGTCTTATAATCTGAGCTGAAAAACTTACAGATTTCATATGTGGTGAAAAAGAGAAAGCAAAAAGACAGGAGACAAGACTACAAAATTAATTGTAAATAATTATTTAACCACAGGAAGTCTGTACTGACTTCCTGTGGTTAAATACATGGAAGACGGATTTAAATTAGGGACAGGGGGAAATGTTTATTTAACTAGYTGGCTGTTGCACTTTATTGATCTCTTCATGGAAGCTCCCTCTTGTCAACATTGGCTTCATAACCCATTCCAGATATATGTCTTGAAAGTTATATTGACAATAACACAATTATTCTGGCTGGTCCATGCTTATATTTTCCACTTTGCTGAACAGTCTCACGTCCACCTCCATACATTTCACATGGAAAAGAGTCCTTTTGGTTGGGATGCATCCTTCCCTGGGCTTCCCAGGGAGAGAGAGAAATGCAGGGGTTGAATTAAAGCCTTTAGAGAAATTAAAATATATTAAGCCATGTAAATATAAGGTAGAAGTTGAGATTTTAGTTTTAAGTAAATACATGCTAAATGCCTTAAGAATCTCTCAGCCAGAACAGGGTCCACTACCCTAAGGCCTAGTAAATTATCTTTAGACACAACAAAAACATAGTAGAACACCTCTTACAGTTTTTAGATAGAACATGTACAACCTTTACATGAATGAGATAGAACTCTTTACATTAATAGATATGCTGTATGTGTAGGTTTTGTGCAAGGTTTGATATTATCCTTTGTAGTTTTTTGTAGTTTTACACACTTTCAGAATCAGGTTTAGATTGGTGTAGAAAGGATGTTTTAGAACTATGTTCTTAGCTGATTGGGTAACCTATAGATAGATAGGGATTTGAATATGCATTTAGGGTTTATGGATAAAAATCCTCTGTTTTGGGAGCAATGGCATTGATTCATCGATTCCTCGATTGATCCATTCATCCTCCTACCATCTACACGAGGTTATGGGGTTTTTCCAGGTAGCTGCTGCCAGGACTTTGTCAGGTATTATTGCTGAGGTTGCTGACAGGAGTGCTGTCCGTGCTGCTGCAACAGCCTTTGCTGCTGTGGTTGTTGCCACTGAGAATGCTGCTTGGTACAGAACTGTGGGCTGGGAATCCGCCTTTGTTCCCATGGCTGGGACTCTCTGTCATCCTGCCTTTGCTCCTGTGGCCTGGGCCCTCTATCAGACTGCTGCTTTACACCCCACTGGGACCTTCAGCCTTACAGCTTTTAGCAAGACCACATACTTAGAACTATGTGCCTTTGAGACTGATGCATTTATATAATAAACAACTTTGTAATAACCAGAAACTGCTCTTGGCTCTTTAAGACCTTAAACCCATGAACAGCTTGACACCTTTTCACATGGATGTTTACCTTGTGTTCTCTGATCCCCTAAGAYAGATTTACTTTTAATAATATATGAGGGAAATGTTAGTGCTTAAAATGTGGCTTGAGACTTCGTTCCATGCGAAGCTTTTTGATTCTCTATGAGGATAGATAATGAAAAAAAACCCCAAAACTTTTAAATGTTCCCTGTCACATGTTATGAAGATCTATGTTAAACTCTGTGAATGAAATACTAATTAATTCTAGGCTTTACTTCATTCCTATATTTGTAACACTGTCACTGCTATTTAGACAACTAGCCATAACTCCTAACAGCAATGACATCCCTTTCCATTTTAATCAGTAAATGAATATATAAATTGCCTTCAATTTTTCCTGTACTAAATTACAGCTCTCCATAACCTACATTCTACAGTCTCACCTGGATTTCAGTTCTGAAAAGAACTTCAGCAGAGTATACATYCCTAAATCACAGGAAACTACTTTTTATTATGATGGGTTGCTCAGCTATTTAAATGTAATTATGTTTCTTCTTTCTCAGTGGATAGCCGTAACATTTTACAGAAGAAAACTTTCTCATTGAAAATAGCAAAAAATAGTTAGTTTATTTTGATCAAGACCAATTTTTATTGTGAAATTTTTTGATTCAGTTTTCATGAAAATTTCCAGAAAGAACCCCAAGTACTCATGAAAATATGAGGAAACAARAAACTGTTAAGTTCTTGAATCTAGTAAATCTTTTTTAACTATTTCTATAAAATGTAAACACTCTCTCCTTTTTCTAGCAAAATAAGTCATCTTTGATTAAGGCTCTTTTTACTGTTGAAAATATGATGAAAACTGGTAGAATKAAATAAAAATAAGTTCTCTCTAATTTGAGAGATTTAAAAATTTTACCATTTAATGTTGCTAAGGAAAAGCAACTATTCAACACTATCCTATCAGATTTTCTGCCTAATGCATACCTAGCACATAATTGCCCAGTAATCTCTGGTTGAAAGTTTTATATAARACTGAAAGTTGGTTTTCATTTCTCTAGGTCAAAACCGTAGGRCTAAAATCCACAGAAATCAACCTTTGACTTACAAAGAAAGCAGACGCATTATGTCAGACTTTGAGAGAAGGATAAAAATGGAACYTCATGATGTCATTGTCACTGATTCCCTTTTCAAAGTACAGCAGTGTTATACTCACAGTACATGTCAAAAGAACAAGAGGATGCCTACACTATTGGACACTTTGCAGGTAGTCCAATARCTGCAATAGATTCCTTCTGTTGTCAGAGACATAATATTGGCTTCTGAAAGAAAATTCAGCACATGTTAAGTGACAGGAAATTTTTCTTCTTCTTCTTGTCCCTTTTTTTTTCTTCTCCTGGAAAAGATAAATTCAAATCTAAACGCAAATCACATGTTATCAAGTTAGTATATTGATATTTTTTATCCCATTGGGCTTTTTCCCATGTGTATTATATGTCAGGTGCTTTTGACATGCTTCTGCATACAAATAAACCATTAATTTCTTAAGWTCTAAATATTTGAATAATATTTTTCTTGGTGACATATATACAACCTTACAGCTGATCTATTGCTCTTTGAAATGATATTTTGTTGCTCTCTATAAACAAGGATTTATGATAGAATTTGATSCCCATCATTCCCTTGTTTCATCAGCTTAGAACCAATAATGAAAGATTTCTTATTATTGTTTGAAGAAACATCATGGAAGACTTGAAGAAGATGACATATATAAAAAAGAATGCAGTGAAATATTTCGGTAATCAACTTTTTACATTCTTCTGTCAGATTGAGTATTTCTGTGTATTTCCTAAACCGTGTAATAGGCATTATCAGAGATATTGCTTCCAGTTGCCAATATTTGCTGTACAGAAGCACCTCAGACACAGCTGTTTCAAACTGTGCTTTCTTGGACTGTGGCAGACAGACATGGCAGATGGGCAAGCACCTGCTAATTTTAGCTTTTCRGTTAAACAGGCAAATCAGTACCATTTTTGAAATATATTGGTTTAAGCCCAAAGTTTTGGTCAGTAAAAAGCTCTAAAATAAAATGAAGATACTACTTATTGACATAACTTTCTTCTGCAAAGTTTTGAATATTTTTCTTCCCTCATCCTGCCCATTGCTTTAGTTTCTCTGGCAGCCTATTTTAGGTCTATTGTACTGAAGTCTATTTACCTATTGTAATAAGTAGGCCCTAGTATTTTTTTCTATTATTTTTCTATTCTATTTTTTCTATTATTCTTGCTAACTGCTAATTATTCTTAGGAAATATCCTTACGTTTAAAATTTTACTTTGTTTGAAGCCTTTGTCTGAAGAGTTGGGAAGAAGCAGTTCAGTTCTTCAAACTTAACATCTTTTTAAGTGATTTTTGTTTCTATTTGAGTTGATTTTTTGTATTATTTTTATAGGAGTGGTGTATCACTAAAACCTATGTTAAGTGTCTGAATATTTTACCTGGACAACTTAACATTTTTGTTAAATAATTAAAGTCTTCACTGTAATTCCTCTCAGGAAGTAAGTTGATGTTAAATTTAGRAGCACTTAATTTAATTGCACCACGAGGTGCAAAATGCTTCTTTAAATCTGTATTGTTCAGCTGAGGGCCAACCAATGATTTTGATGTACATTTGATAACTTTTTAAAAGTTATACTAAGAAACGCGTTTTTCTCACTTCTGTAAACGTTCCTAGAGGAATATATAGTGACTGGTATGTGAGCTCTTCACCTGCTGTTGAAAGGCTAAAATGGATTTTACCTACATGAAAGCTAGTTCTATACATTTTCTTGACTGAATGYGTGAAATACAACACATTGGATAAAACGTCTGTACAACTATTCATGCACCTGCTTTATGTGYTGAACAAGTTCAATTTCTAGAATCTATAGAGGTCAAGACATGGCTGACTACATGGCTCCATGTCAAAAGGCARAGATGACTTAAGGTCTTCCTTTGACCAACTGTATTCTAAATTTTTTCTATAGGTTTGCCATGACTTTGGTTGTGGTTCTGGGCATAGTCTGTTTCTTTTTCCTTGAAACAGGATACAAACATTTCAACCAGATATTTTCTGTATACTATCGCAGTAGATTTTGTTAAAAAATTACTTTAATAATAGTATCTGGCCTGGACTACCASATAAATAATTTTGTAACATGTCTAGAAATATTCAAAATGCTTTTATCAAGTATAATTCAAATGTTAATATTAAGTAACCGTAATTGCTTGGTGAGGCTGAAAAACTTAGACTAAGAATGTATGCAATGATGCTGGTTTTGGCTGGAATAATTTTTGTCAGAGTGGTTGGTGTRGGGCTGTGTTTTAGATTTGTGCTGAACTCCAAGTTGATAATACAGAGATGCTTTTGTTATTGCTGAGCAGGGATTGCAGCGAGCCAGGGCCTTTCCTGCTTTTTGTRTGCYATGRTGGGAACGACATTGGGGGTGMATCGGAAGTGGGGATGAGACAGAGCTGGGACAGGTGACCCAAACTGACCACAGAGATAGTCCAGACCATGTGGCATCATGTTCAGTATGTAAACTAGGGGGAAGAAGGAGSAAGGGTGGATGTTTGGAGTGTTGGAATTTGTCTTCCCAAGTCACCATTGCAGGTGATGGGGTCCTGCTCTTCTGGAGGTGGCTGAACATTTTCCCACCCATGAGAAGCAGTTAATCAATTCCCTGCTTTCTTTTGTTTGCAGGCAAAGCTTTTGCTTCCCTTATCAAGCTGTATTTATCTCAACCCACAAATTTTTCAGCTTTTACCCTTTCATTCTCCCTCACATAATGCTGGTTGTGGAGTGAGCAAGCAGCTGTGTTGGTCTTGGTTGCTGGCTGAGGTTAAACCACAACGGCAAGATATTTTAGAAAGGAGCTTTGATTATCCTATTGATAGGGCTTTACACTGAAAATATTCAAACTGAATAGATCACTCTAAGCAACAACTGAATATAGAAAAGAAGCAGAAAAAATAGGACAGAATAAACAGATGATAATGCAATATAAACTGCTTGCAAACAGTTTTGAAAAACTCAGTCTGAATCTGTTCTATTGATGGTYACAGACCACACATCTGCAGAAGGAAAGCAACAAATTGTCAAACAATGAACAGTACTATAAGAACGAAGTACTTAGAATGCATGAGAGAGATTTTTTGCCTTGCTAGGATGTTTTATATGAGATCCACCACAGAGAGAGACAAATCTCAGTAGATTTAATTCAGCAGGAAGAAACTTGTCTTGATAGGTGAAGCAAAGTAATGCAAGGAATTATATCTCGACTTGTACCAYACATATGCACAAAACAGGAAACAAAACCTCAAGCCACTCCTTCCTCAAACAGCTACCTTAAAGATTACAGTCTTTGAGAGGAAACTAGGTTTTTCTGTGCTACATTCCTTTCTTCTGAATAATTTTTTTATTGTGCCTTTTCTTCCCATGAAGAGACATTAATTTGAAATAAATAATTGTATAATGTCTTGCATATTTAATAATTAGATACTGCACACCTACAATTCCTTCTAATTTGATCACATAAGCTGTTAGCTTTGTCTTCCAGCAAAACTATTTTAAAACATTTCCAGTCCAGACATTTTCTTATTTAGATCAATTTATTTGTCAGTTAATATGTGGCAAGTGTGTAGTCATTTTCCAGTTATCCATGGACAGTTTTACTTGAACTGTTTCAAAATCCTATTTAAAATGTAGTTTATCTTTCATTTATCATTTATGAGTGAATTTGTAGCATTAATTTAAAAAAAAGAAAAAAAGAAAGTATAGTGCATTTTCCCTATATCTTAGCTCTTACAATTTTTTAATTAAGAACACTGGGTATGAATTAYATATCTAATATCTTAATCAGACTAGTTTCCAGTTTATTGTGAGATTTTTTTTTATTTATGAGAACACTCAAGAAAACYTTATATAACACATAATGGATGATATTAACTGTAAGAAATGCCTAAAGAGAAAGAAGATCCTTATTGGAGATAGAAAACACTGTATAAGACTGTCTTTTGGAAAAWTTATATACTCTAGTATTCACCAGTGGACTGTAGGAGATTCAYAGGAGTTTCTGTACTCAATATGGAACACTTTATCACTCTCTCTCACCAGTGAAATAGTTGACTCACACTGGTTTAAGATAAGAGAAAGATAATTCTCCTGGGAAAAGTCATTAAAAAAAGATTCAGGAAATTTGACATCTTCTCATTTCTCCAACATTCTGTTAGTTTTGAGAAAATCGAGGTTTCATTAAAAGACAGAGAGTAATTCTGCAATGCTATTTGCAAATAATTGCATTTAGTGGTGATAATAGCTTCATAAAAGAGCTATTGTATTTATAGGACAGCTTGAAAATGTTGATTCTTGGATGCTGATCTCCACAGTCAGGAAATCTATCTTTGTTTYAGAACAGGTACAGACCTGCATGTCCACAACATCACTGATGTATCATCAAACAAAGTGGTCCTGAAGAGCAAACAAAAGTTCCTYACTTAACTCTGCATGAATAGGGCTACCAAATATCCAGTTATCTGCCTTGACATGTGCCCTTTTCTCTCCAGACCTCTTCTTGGGATACAATATTTCTCCACACATGTAGATACACATATCTATACCACACACACTTCATATGTACACATATGTAYACTACACATGTAGAGATCTGTGTATAGATATATATATTCAAAATTTGTACTTTTCAGATACACTAGCTGTATTACCCACACTCTGGCACAGACTGGATCCAAAGTCTGTGGTCYTGTATGCTTATTTCTGTCCTGTTCGTCTAAGGGGAAAAGACAAAAGGTCTGTACGTCAGGCAGTACTGGAAGACATCAATAAGTACTCATCAACCCACATTATAAGAATTCACCCTTGAAGCATGAGGCAGGTGAAAAAATTGACAGAAGTTTCTCTTTCCAAGTCTCTTTGAGTGCATAAGCCCTTCTTGTCCTCTCCAGAATCTGAAAGTTCAGGAATTCACATCTTGATTAAAATATATAAGAGAGAGACAGAAATTATTCAGATTTAAAAAAAATGTAGAAATATTAGTTAATGTAGAGTGGCAGATGTTTGTATAATGCTTGTCACTCTGGCTAATATTTGCACATCAGGAGGAAGGATGTTCTTTCTGGTGGCTTTTGTAAAAATAGGTGGCGAGTCAGGCAAATTGTCAGCATTCCTTCATAAGCAAATAAATATTCTCACATTGAGCTAAACAGAGGAGAGGATAGGAAGGTAATTACTTATCAGCAGGTGACCACTARAACATTTAGGCTCCTCTTTGCCATATAATACTTTGCAATGTCCTGCAGAGCAGAAAGAAATCATTCAGATTTTCGGTGAAAGATTTAGCAACCTGCAGCTGAAGCAAGCTGCACAGATTTGCTAACTCTTCCAGTTTCAAATTGAAAGGTCAAGCAAGTAATGAAACTAATAAATAAGAAAAGCTTACCTACTGAATATTAAAAAGGGCCTTGCTACTCATTCAAGTTCCCTTCCAAAAATAATCTTCATGCACTAAGACAGATTMTTTTAACATGTTTTAACTACGACTTTTTTAACAGATTCTAATCTAGAAGAGTGGGGGTTTTGCCCCTGTCCTCAAATGTCAWTTGCTTGAAGATCTCAAGATCCATGTGGGAAATTCAAGTCTGGCTCTACAAAGTCATTTTCAAATTTGAGGTAATGTACTAGGGAAAAAAAMCAACTGAAAACTCTTGTCACTTACTAGGTGGTCAGGACTTTGGACTCAAAAGTTTCTGGTCATGGGAGAACTGGTATGATGGCCTGTCAGGAGTTTTCTAGTCCAACCTTCTGCTCAAAGCAGGATCAGCTAYGGGATAAGACCGTAGTGTTTAGGGTTCAACTTAGCCGATCTTGGAAAACTCCAAAGATACAGACTACACAGATTCTCTTRGCCACTTTATCCATTGTTGTGGAACAGGTTCCTGTGGGGGAAAAGTTTCTCCTTATATCCACATGAAACATTTTTGCTTAATTTATGCCAATTGTCCTTCATCCTCCCCCATTTACTTTTCATACATCTTGTGAAAAGTTGGTTCCATCTCATCCATAATCTCCTTGTAGGCACCAACAGACTGCAATTATGTGCCTCTGAAGCTGTCCTTGCTCCAAGCTGAATGTTCAGTCTTTCTTCACAGGGCAAGTTCTCCATTCTCTGTTGTCTTTCTGTCATTCTGCTGAGCTCTGGTTTATGAATGTGTTTCTTATTTTGGGGTGCCCCAAACTGAGCAGACTTTTGCAGACATGGTCTAACAATGCTAAATAGAGGGTGATAACCACTCACAATCTGGTGGCCATGCTCCTGTTCATTCAGCATGCAGTGTTGTCAGCTGCATTGGCTGCCAGGTGATACATCTGGCTCAGGCTCGATTTGCTGTCTACCGGGCCTCAAAACCTTTCCCAAAGAACTGATCCCAGCATGTCCATCCCCAGACTGTGTTATTGCCTAGGCTGCTCTGTCCCAAGGACCAGAGTTATTTCTCTCATTTKAATTTCCTAACTTTCCTGCCAATCCATTTCTCCAGTTCCTAGGTCCCTCAGGATGTGGTCGCCATCCTTGAAYGTGGTACCCCATCCCAAAGCTGGTGTCATCTTTAGCAATGAGCTGGAGGAGATTTCATAGTGTATGCTCATCAGATTTAAAGACCTTGAAMAGCCCATGTCCCTTAACAGATCTCTTAAGTACTTCATTTGTCACAAAGTCTCCAGGTAGAACATGACCTGTTAACCATGAACTTTGAGTTCAACTGCCCAGTCAGTTTATTATCTTTCTGCTTATCTATTACCTGGAGTCTACTTTTGAAACGGGAATACTGTGAAAAACAGTCATGAAAGTCCTGCTAAAATTCACATAAATTATATCCACTTCTCTTTTCTTTTCCCCAAATCAGAGTGGTCAACCAAGTAGGTCAGACATCATTTATCTCTTATCAACTCGTGCTGATTCACTGTCTTCTCCTTTATGTGCCCAGGGGGAACACGTACACTCTCAGCAAGTTTATGAACAGTAAACTGAGTGGCATGGTGGATGCACATGAGGGTTGGGGTGCCAGTCAGAGAGATCCAGCTGGAAACTTCACGAGGTTCAACAAGGCCAAGTGCAAAGTGCTGCACCTGGGATGGTGCAATCGCTGTTGATGTGAGCTGCAAAGGCACATTCACAGCTCAGGAAGCCAACAATATCCTGGGGTGCATCAAAAGAAGGGCGACCAGCAGGTCAAGGGAAATGGTCCTYCCCCTCTACATTGCTCTGCTAGGAATCCACCTGGATATTTTACTCATCTCTGGAGTCCCAGTACAAGAAATGCATTGAATTAGTGGAGYGGATCCGAAGGAGGCCCACAAAAATTATCAGAGGGATGGAATATCCTTACTATGGTGAAATATATGGAAGAAACCTTTCACAATGAGGGTGTTACATCATTGAAACAGGTTGCCTAGRGAGGTGGTGGTRTACCTGGAAACATTCAAGGTCAGGTTGGATGGGGCTCTGAGCAACTTGATCTAGTTCAAAATATCCTTGCCCATTACAGGAGGAATTGGACAAGGCAATGTTAAAGCTTACTTCCAACACAAATCTGTGTGTGATTCTATCCCACACTTTTTTTAAACATGAACTACTCTTGCAGCAAAATATGGCAGAGAGAAATCATACAGCAGCCTTTTCTTTTCCAGAGAAACTGAACGATACATCCATGTAGCAAGAGCTATTTAATTGATTTAAGTAATTATCTAGATGCTGGGCTTTTTTTCTACCCAGTAATGCCTTTTTTTCTACCCAGAATGTTCTGCTTTCAGAGCCATCTGTCCCACATGAAGTCATAATTCTGAACACTGGGATTTCAACTCGTGTTTCTGAATTCTGCTCTCCTAGAATTTACATGTGACTGAGCTTCAAGTTTATTTTTATTTTTACCATCATATGTAGAGAACAAAGAAGGATAGAGTGAGTAGTTGTAACTGAGCTGAATCTCCCTGATTAAGGTTTTCAAATGGGATGATGAGGAAAGTCCATGAACTGTAGAGAAAGTAGTGCTGCTCTCTGATCCAAGAAAGCAAGTTTATGGGTGCCTTGAACATTGTGCTTTATTTCAGCACTGCCTATATTAAGAACAATACCCTTGATTGTTAATTGCTGACTAGGAGTTTCATTTTCATGGTCAGTGATATCTAAGTGAATAGATAAGTGAAAGTCTAGTATTACTGGATATTAAAGGATGACACAGGCTTACTTTAATTGTCTTCACCTGCCATTAAAGAGTTAAACACCCATATTCAGTGTAGTAGTTGCTTCTTAGCAAATGTTCCTACATTCCTACAATGGAATACTTGACTTCAGTTAAAGCCRTTAGGGCTGCCATGAAATAGTAATTACAGCTTTGCACTATCCATAAAACCTAACATCRAAATTAAACAGGCAATAAAAATTTGAAAAATACTAATGTAAATAACCCATATATAAGGTTAAATAAGGACATTTATATTTGAATTAAAATCAAATCAATAATACTCATTCACTAGCTACATAAAGCCTTCCTTTTGATATTAGAATTGCACATTGATTTTAATGCAACTTAGATGGAGTCTTTTCAGGATATGGTTTACCATAAACTTGATGATCTGATTCAAGTGCATAAAACATGTGCCTGTAAATAGTATTATACAGCTAGAAAATTCTGGAATACTCTATCTTCCTTACGAATATCTTATTTTCATTCATAGAAATATTGTACATTTTTTTTTATTTTCTTGATACATGACCTCTGATGAAAAAAGCCCTGAAATATTTCACACGCGTGATATCGTAGGCAGTAGTACAAGACAGCTTTTCATAAAGATACATAGTATTTTAATGGAGTGGTTTATTTCTGTCAAAAACTCCATTGCTGATCTTTAAATTTTTGCTGAAAACCTAATGTTGCATTAGACTATTCTATTACTCCATTTGTGTTTTTCAATTTTGTTACTATAACATTATTTGCTCTCAGGGGTTTTTTTTTGTGCTTGGAGATAGGTGTGTTGCCCATAGCAGAGACATGAATATGCACAGGACAATTCTCTAAAATGGAGAAATGTTTTAGGATGAGTGTAGTGAGACACTGTRACAGRTTGTCCAGAAAAGTTATGGATGTCCTGTTGTTGTAAGTGCTGGAATTGAGGTTGGATGGGGTTTTGAGCAGCCTGATCTAGTGAAAGATGGCAAAAAGGTTGGACTGAATGATATTTGAAGGTCTATTTCAACCCAAACCCTTCTGATTTTTATGCTCCTATCTACATGCTCAAGAAGATATGCCCTGGATGTCCATAAATTCTATTAAACCTGTGGGAGAAGGGATTGTAAAAGAATAGACATAGTGCTGCAGGCAATCTTACCCCTGTAAGATGCAGCTGTGTAAGAGAGGTAAACATCATTAAAAGAAAAGAAGCAGGGAATGCTGATTTGTATTGACCAATCACAAAAGAGTAAAAGGGCACACAAGTGTTATGCATTAGGGAAGAAGGGTACAAAAAGGTTGTACTGGGAACTAATAAACTGCTGATGCTTAAAACCGTTCTCAGGGTTAGTTGTGTGTCCTCTGTCACAAACCTCATTGCAAATTTGACCAGGATTACAGTGTTCTAGTTATATGTAATGCTATCTAGGTATTCTCCCTGCTATGTCTTTGTGAGAATACTAGCTCACATTTATTGACTGCAAGAACACTGCATTACAGGTAAATGTTATCTGAAAATCTTGTGTCTTATGCTGTGCCCAATAGATGAGCTTCCACAAAATTTGCCTGGTTATCCCTTCTACAGAGCTGCTTTTCAAAAGCCAGTGGAAGAGGAAATATTTCATTACTTTAACATATTACTACTTTACAGTAAGTGTGGGGAGAGTTGAATGCCTTTATATTTCCCTTTATTACTTAATCCCTTATATTTAAATTTAAACTTGTTTATGTTCTTGTAGCTAAGAGTAAATTAGAAATCCATAGGACTTGGCAGGGGAAAAAAAGAAGGTGAATTTTCAAGTGATTGTGAGCACATGCAAACAAATCAGCTCAGATCTGTTTGGGACATGATTTTCAACAAACCTTAAAGGTAGGGAAATGTAGAAATGCCATTTGCAGTTTATACACATCATGGTGTTCAAATTTAATCTGATTTCTTATAATGAATTCAATTTCCAAGATGTCTTGAAGGTAAACTTGTAAGGAAATGAAGAGAGAAAGAAATTCTAAGAGAAAACTCTTTCTTTTGAGGTTACTTTGCAGCCAATTAACTTGAAGACTGAATACTTAAAAAAAGACAGCATAAAACTGGTAATGATAGGAATGGTATTAAAAAAAACATTGTAGTAAAGGCCTGTCTTGAGGACTCTGAAGCCAAAAAAAAAAATTTATAGTGGGAATTCTGGAAAAATGAATGGTTAATCAATAGTTGCTGTAAATGAAATACAACAATTGTACTAGTTATACTATTGGAGAAATATAAAAAAAATCCTTTCAGAAAACAAAAAAGCCTCAACCAACAAAAATTTCTGCAGAGAATTTGTACCCTCTCTCATTTTCAAGTTTCTATTACTTCATTACAAAAATTAGCTAGAACCTAAATTAATAACTTTCATAACTTTTCTATAATAATGAAAAAATAAGCTCAAAGAAACCACATAAGACATACATTTCATTTTTGTTTGCATTAGGAAATGTTTCCTCTTTCTGATAAATCTTAAGAGAGTTATAGCAAATATTCCAAGGGAAGTTACGCAAAGGGCTAACTTTCTCCTCTGCTTGAAATGACTTCAGATGTGCAAAATGCAATTTGATACTTCCAAAATAAAACAATCTGAGAGGGCAAAGGCCCTAACAAAGTGGGAAAAGATTTGCTTGACCCTTTATGAATTATACTGCMGACACAGAAAAATATACAGCCTCTTTTATAAACTGAGTTTAATCAAGAAAAAGGGGCCTCACTKCTACAATACATATATTCTGCGATAAGAAACATGATGCATAAATCATATTGCATAATTTGGGTTTTTGAATCTTTTTTTCCCTTAGGCTTTGCGGATTTTAGGGTTTTGGATTTTTTTTGAGGATGTTTATTGACAGAAAAATCTCACACTAAAGTATTACTTTGAAACTACTTGAAAGTATTGAGAAGATAATTATTGGTGTCATATATATGAGGAAAAGTATACACCATATATTCAAGTATTCATTCTTTTAAATTAAACTAGGAAGGTTATATTCTTCCACCAATAAACTTGGCAAAAAAGAAATTAATTGTAAGAAATGTTAGTTTTCTAGTTTCTATGCTTGGAAAATTTTCTGGTCTAATATCAGAACCTAAATAGAAAAAAATAGACTGGAGAAATCTTAAAAAATTGGGATTTAAGTTTTGACAAATTACATCAAGAAAAACAAGGTTGTTCTCAGACTATAAATTTTTTTTTTTTTTGCCCTGCAAAAATGGTGCCAAGGACAGAACTGGAAACATTGCTTAGACCATAGATAATTCTGCAGAATTATCTGAACAAAGTTATAGCAATGCAAAATAGACTATCAAATGCAGGGGAACACTAGAACAAACAGCACAGTAAATAAGGATGGACCACCAAAATTTGCATGTTTAAACACAGTATGAAGTATTGCAAGCTAACTTTTAGGAAAAAAAGGAAAAACCTGCATCTTTCCCAAGCTGAGAAAGCTATAAATTTCTCATTGACTCTACTATAGAGGTTTGTTGAAACCTAACAGGAATTAAAAGGATAAATTCAAAGAAATCCAGATGCCTGTCTTTTCCTTTTGCGGTCTTTCCCTAAAACTTAAGGTGTTTGAGACCTCGTAAGACGTGTGACATAGCTAATTAAAAGGGAGTGTGATAACATCCACTATTAACACCTCAGTTCCTGCATGTCATTAGAAATTGTATGCTGATGAGTACTCTATCTGGACTGGCATTGCCTTTTCAGCTGGTGTGGGCTGGAGACCAGAAGGTAAAACATCTGGCACAAGCTGGGCTCCAGCACACTTTAAACAGTAGCAGAGAAGGCTCACTTGCTCTTCAACTGGACTGTTTATGATGGAGAAAATGCTGGGGAAAAAAATTATTTAGATTATGTATGTCTTAATCACGATATTCACATTTCCCACACCTGAGGGTGAGGTTATAACTTAAAATTTTATTAACTATTTTATTAATTTAGCAAAAGAAGAGTAAGGCATAGTTAGTTTTGGTGAGTTATCAGCTTTGGTGACTGATATAAATAGATGTCWGGATGATTTACTACTGAGGTGGGAGGTGACTGGATTTTTAATGAGTTATTAAACTTTGCAATGTGAAAAATTGRTAACTTAGGCAAGGTTAATAAAATCACTGACATCTATTTTTGATAAGGTGCTTTATAAAGGATAAGTAATTTTGATTTTAAAATCTCTCATGTGTCTTTTTAAGGCTATGGTAGCCTTAAATCCATTCTCATTCTATGATCTATATACAAATGGGGTCATGCTCAGTCASTAAAACATTGTTCTTTAGATTTATTTTTTAACAAATATTTTAACAGACATATTAATGCCCAACATATGACATGTTTGGCATGCAGGAAACAMAAACATGACAGTACTTATTTGTTCTACTGTTCATCATGACTTTGAATTTCAGCAGCAAAGGTAGTTGACAGAYTTTTGTTTTGGTTTATGTATTTTTTATGTGAGCCTCTATAAGGATGAACTAAAAATTAGTTAAAACCAGCTTAGATCACTGAAAATTTAAATGGAACCAGATTTTTCAGATATGGCTTTATAATAACATCTTCACTCCCAACAAATTACTCTAAAAGTTAACACCTTTCCATATATATGTCTTTAGTCCCATAAGTTCCCACTACTTGCTAAAGAAAAGACTTGCTTTTTCCTTGGATATGTGCATAAGTCAGGCAAAAAAACCATATAGAATGGGTTACGTAACTGAAAAAAGCAAAAAACATTAATGACAAAGTAGTCAACAACAAAATGTAGGCAGAATTCAAACTGTAGATGTGTGTACTGAACCTGATTTTTTTCACCTTTGCTATCAGATTTTGTGTTTCCTCATTATAATTAGCCACTAAACTTAATATGSTCCTCTATTAAAATCGATTTTTAGCTAATTAAAGAGTTCTGTAACTTGATCTGTGACCCTGGAGAAAATTAACTTTAATTTTGGAGAATAATGGATTTAGAAATATAGATCTGAAACTAGGGGGTATGAGGAAGATGTAAACCAAAAAAATGGGACATCAGACTTGTTTGCTCCTTRAAGAAGGGACTAAAGAGTACAAAAGCATGGTTATGGCTACTAAAGCAGCAATAAAGGAAATATRCTAAAAAGCTCTTTTTTTCTCTTAGGTCCATCGTTTTTCTATAGATTATTTCTTCCAATAATTGTCTTCAGGAACCTGAAGGACACAAGATGCTGAATTAAATGATAATTTCTACAAATAGTCCCTCCATATTAACCATAATTTTAGCATTTAAACTCCAGTGTAAGTGTAAACTGCTCTTAACTAATAAGGTCCATATATCTTAATCCCACCTTTCTTTATACACACACTTTCAGAAAATGATTAGTCTTCTTTTATAGTCCTGTTGTCKTTCCTTTTCTGTTGAAAATGAATTTCATCCACCTTATCATAGCAGAAGACTAAAAGAATAGATTGGTAAGCAGTCCCTGGGATGAAATACTTTTTTTTGTTCTCTACACTTTGACATTTTGCAAAATCACCCAAAAAGTGAAGAAGTCAGAGTTAACTGTGAATGTTACATCATTCCCAGGAGCAGGACTATCTTCTCTTTTCCTTTATCTTTCCTTTGTAGAAAAAGTCTAGGACAACGATAGACATAGTTCTTCTTTTTTTTTTTTTTCCTAATAAATACTATCACCTA
Organism: Mixornis gularis; assembly: GCA_003546035.1. Classification (NCBI taxonomy): domain Eukaryota; kingdom Metazoa; phylum Chordata; class Aves; order Passeriformes; family Timaliidae; genus Mixornis; species Mixornis gularis. The sequence goes on along the minus strand of QVAJ01000059.1, from coordinate 256,825 downwards.
ATAGGAGAACTGTAGCAAAAAAAAAAATTAAAAATTAAAAGTAGATAGGATGTAGATGATGTAGTGTCCTTGAGAAGCAGATAGGATAGATAGAAAGGCAACAGYGTGAAATGTACAGCTTGGTGACAGAGGACACACAACTGACACCAAGAATGGTTTCAAGCATCAGCACTTTATTATTCCCCAATACAGCCTTTTATACCATTTCTCACATGCATAACACCTCTGTGTCCTTTTACTCTTCTGTGGTTGGTCAATACCAATCAGCATTCCCTGCTTCTTTTCCTTCCACGCTGCTCACCTGCCTTTCACAGCTGTACYGCACTAGGGATGAGGCTCGGCCACAGCCCCATTCCCAATATCCCACAATCTGTTCTCCTGCAGCTTGGATGATGAAAAAGAAAATTGTAACTCTTAATTACATAAGGTACAGTAAAAAATGCTAAATACTGATAAGGAGTCCTAGCTTCCTCCAGCTGGTTCCTGTACTCAGYCATTTTTACTTCAATGCTATTAAATGTTCCCCTCAGACAGAGCAATAGACAGGGTTTTACATTCTCAATATGCCTCATCTCACACTACAGAGCAGGCTGGCTCTTTGSAGTCAGTCTCCACTTGAAGTTTGCCTGGAAAGCTGGAGTTTAATATTTTGCTCAGCTGCTCATTCTAGTGTCTCTTCAGGTAAGAGATTCTACTAATTTACTGTGTGGAAAAGTAATTTACCTTTATAGTTATATAAATGCCTTTTTTTTCACACTGAGAATGATCTCTACATAATTGTCTAGTAAACAATTCATGGCTGTAAAGTGTTAAGCTCCTGCCCATACAGTTTTGGTGACAACTAAACATTCTTCAATGTAAAATGTTGTCTTCTGCTTGACCACATAGAAGAAGGGGATRATTAGACTGTCAGAGCTAAGGCCACTCATGACAGTTAAAAATTCCTTAGAGGGGACTAAAATCAATATATTTTACATTAGCCCTCTGTTAGGGGTCTTTGTTTTGCATATACACTAAGCTCATCTAAAAAAACATGTTTTAATAGCAATAACTGTTGCTTTTTTGAGTGTTCATATTGTAGTATTCTTATTCAGATAATAATGTGCTTTTTTGAATGTTCATATTGTAGTATTCTTTTTCAGATGTCTGTGGCATTTTATATAGAAGCAAGAAGGATGTAAGATAAAGACCTTATATGGAGTGTCAGAAATAATATTTGGAAGCTAATGGTTTCACATTAGGATTTCAATAACTTGTTAGATATGCAACTTAAGAAAAAAAGAAAATACTAGGAAGTTGCTAACTAAATGAACACTAGCATGTTTAGGACATCTTGCTGAAAAGATAAAAGGAGAATTTAATAGAATGATAAATAATAATTCACCACTATTTGTTAATAGTAATTTGCAATAGTTTGTGCCCTTGGTGAAGCTTTAYGTAATGATATATTACAATAATAAAAGTATCTTAAAAAAAATTCTTAAGTTTCTATTGAAATGCTGTGTTCAAAGTTTAAAGTGGTAACTAATCTGAAACGCTTTCATGACATTAATATTACTTTCAGAAGTTTTATAAATTTAATGTTTAGGAACTATGTGAGAAAACTAACAATGTTTTTACCTCTAGCCCAGTTGAGATGACAAAGTTTAGTTCTCTTTCCTGGGCTAGTAAAACATAAATACTGCATAATAAATTTTTTGTGTAACAGCTGAACTTGCTTCATTGTGCAGATAATGTTGTTGGTCTTCTCTAAAACAAACAGTTGAACACTTTGGAATTCCTTTTTATAGCCAGTGATAAAAATGCTCAGTTTTAAAACCTGTACTCCAGAAACCCTAATATAAAAATGTATAGTATTTATAAATCCAGGAAAAATTCTATTATATCTTTGTGTTTATCAGTGCTGTGTAAAGAATTCTTCATATTCTGCTCTGTCTATAGAAGGACAGAACCAAGTCTCACAGGACAACTATAGACAGCTGCTTAGAAAATGTTCTGGAAACTGAACCTTAATTTTGAAAAAGGTGGCAAAGAAAGTGAACAGTCTGCTAAGTTAATTTATGGATAAACAGGGGATGGGGGCTGGACTTTCTGTTGGAATAGAGATACTTTTTTGTTTTTCTTTCTCTGGTTTCATATCTGTAAACTGGAGATGCGGTAATGTTTCCTTATGGAAATTCTTATCAAATAACACCAAGCAGAAATACTGGGATCTCACTGATCTGCAAAACACRTACTATGAGATTCTTCTAAATGTCTGCATAAGCTTCAGCAATTTCAGTCAAGCAAATATTCAAAAATGTCCAGTCTTGATTTTAAAAATGTCAACTTGGCATAATCCTTTATAAATTCCAAAGTAAATTCTAGTAAGTGTGTCATAAGTATCCTAACCTTTATAATTCCCATATATTTTTCTTACTTTTACACTGTGTTCTTTAAGCCTGTGTTTGCCTCCATAAAATATGCAAAGTAATTCTATCATATTCCTTAATCTATATTAAAGATGTTGTAACACTAAATCTCTATTATTAATTTTTGTGTAACCAAAATTGCTAACAAAAGTAAAGAAACTTCASTGATTCTGTGAAATATATGTGCTGAAAAGATTTTAACCAGGCCCACTAATTGATTTCAAGTTTGTTTGTTTTTTTTTTAAATTCACTTGATGTGTGGTAAATCATGTAGTACAATGATGGTGTCTGAAAAGCATTGTCTGGGAAGATGGAAGCCCAAGTACTATTGATTTTACCTTATTCATTATTCAGTTTGTTGGTTTTTTTATTAGTCTTCTCAAAATAAATTAATCTAACAAGTGTAGACTTGGTTAAATAACATTAATTGCATCCTCCTTCAGTTCTCAGCTAAGGTTCTGCATAATACTTCTATAATCTAACTGTTCACAGATATTATTTACCCCTTACAAAAGGACAGCATTGTATTATGATTTTATCTTCTGTTTTCYGGGGTTATTTTCCCCCTCCCATTCACACTTCTTCGGGATTCGGCAGTGTTATAAAATTATCATTAATGGTTCATGAAAACAACCTTCACAGTTAATATGGGATACCTTGGAAAACTTGGCTAAGGACTTACATTCTTTATCTTCTGCCAATGAGTAGAATCAAAAGATAAGGCAACTTCTTAGCTGGAGAAAAGTAAGTGGAGTCAAGAAAACATGTATAACTCAGAAAGACTGTGCAAAAATGTGCCCCTGGAAACAGAACTTCACTGTGTCAATGCAGGAAAGCAATTTTTTCAACCACATAAAGGTTGACTAATCTCACCAGAGGAAGAAATAGTGTCTTCATCAATCTTGATTTAATATCAAACCATGATTTTGATTTGATAATAAAGAAGGTAAATAAGCTGCTCCTGAAACAATTCACTGTACATCAGTACACTAAAAAACTTCATTTTCAAGTAGCGATTTATACTTTGCTATTGTTAATAGCTGCTGTACTAATTATTAAAATATTTATAACTCAGAAAAGTGTTACAATTCATTATATTGTGGCACAAATGACCAATTAGTGTAGASTTTACTTTTTCAGTTGATCAATTCCCGTCTGTTACAATAACACTGTTTTTTATACACAGTCTGTAAGTCAAGGCAGATGTTGCTAGAATTTTGTCAATGAGTCATACTCTYCCATACCCTCAGGTCCTTAGCAAAAGCGCTGGCAATATGGTATAGTGCAAGGCAATCTGTAATGAGTTAAGATATTGGCTCCATCCCTGCCTCTCAGAAAGCTGCTTCTGCTTGACTGAAAATGAATACCATTAGATTCAAGCCTCAGAATCTTCTTCCAGGCAGTATGGACAGCTGGTAYTTGCAGTGATTAAGAATCTTCTGACCTGTGGTTATGACAAGCTGGAAAAAAGTCTCCAGTTTGGCTGCTCAGCTTCATTATCGGTGAATGCCTTAAAATGATATTTTATTAACAAAGACAACTCTCTTCAGCAGTGCTATCGATCATTCTMATTTATCCAACATCTCTAATACTACACTGCTATTCACCACATGTAACTAAAGATAAATTACTTCCATTGCAAAGCAAAACTATACTTTGTCATCTCCTTACTCCAAAGGCATGGGTTAAGTGTGTTGGAGTCCAGGGCATCCCTTTGGATGASCTGGGACCTGAGAAAGGAAGTTCGGACCCTGGACAGGGGGGTGTGGAGCCGGTCCAGGGGGGTTGGAGACCTTGGCACAGAGCCCAGAAAGACACCGAGTTTGATTTTAGTCCATGGGAGAAGCTTCCAACACTGAGAGAAGAATTAGAAACCTCAAAAGTGTGAAAGTAGTAGTTTAGTACAG